>JAKCPI010026806.1:0-72622 GCA_023213315.1 Euborellia annulipes | reverse complement strand
CTTTGTCAGCTCTGAAGATGGTTTCAACATTTATCGAAAAGTCAGATGTAGCCTACAAATAAAATAAATATAGCTACATTTTCTCATCTAGTAGGCTTCCAGTTCTATTTGCCTCGATTAAGCAAATAATTTTTTCAAAAAAAAAAAAAAAAAAAAAAAAACTTGTACGAGAAATTTCGTGATTCAGATTTGGTGAATGAGTAATGAAAATTATTGGTCACACCGAACAGGGGAAAGAAATTTAAAAAAAAAATTCTTGCAGCTATCCATACAAACTTATGGAAAATAGCTCGCTCGCACTATGCATTTATTTTCATAAAATGAACTGATAAAAAGAATCCTTAAATAATTGAATGCATTGATGGTTTATAAAAAAGGAAGGAGTATAAAAGATATGCTCCTCTTTCTATTTACTCAATTAATGTGTTTCCGTAAACGCTACCAAGTGGCTGTAGCTGATTTTATTTATTGCCAAAGGTAGACAATTTTTATGTTTCATGACGGGTGATAATTTCGGGTGGACGGATCGCCTTGGAAAGAGAACGAGAGTGTAAAGGGGGGGGGAGGGAGGTTTGCGCCCGGGGATTCTGCTCTCTTACCATCCTTTCTCTCTCTCTCTTTTACTCTTTCACCCCCCTCCATATGTTTGTACACTTGTGGCTATGGGAATTGTTTCACATGTAGTTTGTATGCATATGTGTGTGTGTGTGTGAAAGGAGCAAAAGGGATACAAAGTCACGATTAAGAACCTTATGATTTGAAATTTTGAATCTACCTCGTTCCACAAACTCCTAACTGGTGTGCAATTACGCAATTATCATTTGGATCAATTAAATTGGATGAATTTTGATTGCCGATTATATTTCTATTTGCTATACCTGGTAAAGCTTTATTCCTGAAAAAGTGCAAATTCGCAAATTATCTTTTTTAAAAATGGTTTAATAAATAAAAGTACCGGTATGTTTTTAAAAGGTATTAAAAAAACTAGAACGATTATTATTTCAACAATGGATAAAATCCACTTATGACACTTTCATAATGATTTTTCGCCAGCTCTGAGGATGAGTTCAAACACGGAACCGAAACGTCAGCTGTGTGAATTAAATGAGTAAAGAAATAACCTTAGCAGCATCTCTCACTTCTACCTTCTTCATTAATAAAATCTTTTTTGATCTTTTCTGAATTTATTTATTAGGTTGAGGGTAGAGTAAAGTAAAGAGGGTAGCAGGCGGGCCCGAGCCAGGTGGAGGGGGTTGGGGGGGGCGAAACTCCCCGGCTAAGCGTGAAGCGGATATGTATAATTACTTTATATATAAATCTAAATCAATGAAAACTTTATTATTCATACTGACAGCTCGTATGCTGTGAAGATGGTTCTGAAACGTCAGCAAGAAGGGGAATACTAACAAAAGAAATATCACTAGCTATTCTCTCTTTTTTAACTCTATCTGCATCCTAAAATATAAACAGCTATAAATCTTTAAATATAAATTTATTTAATATTCGTACACGATAATCTTTTTTTCGTATTCATTGGTAAAAATAATGAAATTTTTTTATGTTTACTAAGCGCCGAATTTGTGAGCTTGAAAATCCAGAAGCAATAAATTTGCTTTTCGAGTTTGCTGACTGGAATTTAGACAACCCAAATGATTAATGAATTTACTATTAAGTTTCAGATCGATAACATGTATATGTTTTAGCAAATACAGGCCTGGTTGTTGGGTTGCCTATCTTCCAGCAACGAAATATAAACTCCATTTATAGCTGTTATATTCCTAAGAGGGTAGAAAAATGAGAGACGCAGCTAAAAGTTTTTTCTTTATTTATTTAATCCACACAGGTGACGTTTCGGTTCCGCATCCCTTAATTTAACAAGTGACAACACCTTTCAGATCTCTCAACTAGTAATTATAGAATAATCTTTTTTTTTTTTTTTTTTTTTTTTTTTTTTAATAGAATTTATAATAAAAAGATTTAGGCGCACTCATCACGATCATATATATAAATTTCCACACCTTTTTTTGCATTGACATTCATTTATGTTTTTTTTCAGTGAATGAATGATATTTTTTTATAGTGGAGTAAAGGTGAAAGACGGTGTATATGTGAGGGTGATGGTGTTGGTGGTGGTGTGTCAGGGCGTGACCGGAAAGGGGGGGAGCCCCGGGTGGGGCCCATTAGCGGAACCGCCGGGGCCCGGCTGTCTGCCCGGCGCCCCCACATACAGGGCGAGTGCGCCGCCCGGGTACACCGTGTGCTCATTACGACCGTACGCCTCGCCACGCACACCCACACTTACACTCACACGTATACATATACACGTATCCCAACACGTTCACTTATTGCCTTGGCTTAGCCAACTGCATTATGCAGCAACAGCCACAGCCTGCCTGCCTATCGAACGAGCCGACATCACCCGGGTCAAAAATAATTGGTCATTTAAGTCATTTCTAACTAAAACATTCATTATATCAAAAAAAAAAAAAAAAAAAAAACATCTTTTGATTAAAAGTTGAATTATCAAACTCGCTATACTGTAATCTAAAACTTTTACTCATTTTAAAATAAATGTTAAAATTTTCTTAGACATTTGAATAAATGTACAGTATATATTTCTGGATAAAGTATGTAATGTATATGTAATATACTCTTAGCTTTCAAGTTTTACCCACTTCATTCTTTTCTGGATGAGGTATGGAATGATAGATTTATTTTAATTTAGGGTTGGGTTTCCGTCCCAGTGGCTTTTAGACTTTCAGCCCTTGGCAAATTTTAGAGAGGGATTAATTCCCATTTCGTTACCTCAGAAATTTTTAAAGAAATACAAATTTAGGAATAGATAGATCTTCATAGAATTAAGGATTTCTTAACAATAAATTTAATTAAATTCTACTCTAATTATATATAAATAAATAACACTAGGTTAAGTTTCAAAAGATTTTTATTTTTAGTTTATGAGCATTTCAAAGTCAATACTTCATCTTCAGAGCTGTGACACAAACTATTACATTTATTAACAATCTCTACAAAAGATTAATTATAAAAGATTAATAAATATAGCCCTAATAGTTTGTGCCAGTGCTCTGAAGATGAAGTATCAACGTCGAAATGCCTATGAGCAAAAAATAAAAATATTTTGAAACTTAACCTAGTGTTAGTTGTTTATCTAAAATTAGATGAGAATTTAATTTAAGAATTTTTCTACTAGTGCCAAAAAAAAATACCTTTTTTTCGCAAAAAAATACCTTTTTTTCGCAAAAAATTTATTTTTAATGTAAAATTTTTAAAATTAATACTTAAAAATTTGATGTGTATTTATATTCTGGCAAACAAGTACAGAATGCGCTTTTTAAATTACCGAAATTAAAAAAAAATAGTGTGCTGTGCGACGATCACACCAGATTACCCCCCCCGAGAAACACCTCTGGATCCGCCCTTGAAGAATACTCATAAATTCTTTGAAAAAACTGTCTTTGATTTTTTCTCAAATATTTTTTTAATCGTTATATTTGGTGATCAAAAAAAAATTTTCTATTTTAATGCTTTCCACTTTAATCTAAAATAGTATCTATCCATCGGGGATTTGAACCCAAACAACAAAAAAAAAATGCTTTATTTATAAACGGTGTAGTATGTATTTTTTTTTTTTTAATTATTTAATTGAATCATTTTTCAACCATGTCCGATGATGCAAAACTAATATGTCAAATTTTAATTAAAATTTTCAAAAATATTTTGATTTCCATGGAGAATAATATTTTGTCCCTGTGGATTAAAAACAAAATAGACTCTCTCTTTATTCTAAGCAACCATCCTTAAACATCACAAAAAAAGATACTCTTCTTATAATTTTGAAGCAGAGGTAAAACTGTTTTTTGACAATTTTAACGAGAGCCAAAAGAGGAGCCTTTTTATTTGTTTGGAAAAATATAGGAGAATTTTGCTCTCCACAATTAAATAATTCATTTAACAAATATTTAGTACGCCAATCGGTCTCGCAAGATGATATAACAGTAATGCCAAATAGCGTTCAACATCTGGATTGGTAGCCCAGATGGAGAAGGTTGTTGAACGTCCGCCGAGGCATTAGTAATTGAATTTTTCTTTTCTATACTAATGTTTTGTAATAAACCAAGTAGCAGCATTAAATAAATTATTCAGCCAGAGGCGTACCGAGGCAGTTGGGGGGCCTGGGGCGGCACTAGAAGTGGGGGCCTTATATTGAATTTTTTTTTTTTTTTGGGGGGCTGCTCATCTTTAAATATCCTTCTCCTCCATACACAAAAATATTTTTTAAAATACCGTATATCCCTGAACCCTAAGGGCCCCGGGGCCTCTCAAAGGGAAATTTTGATTAAATTTTGTTTTTTACTTGAGCCCTGAGGGCCCCGGGGCCTCTCAAAGAGAAATTTTCATTAAATTTTGTTTTTACTTGAGCCTTGAGGGCCCCGGGGCCTCTCAAAGAGAAATTTTCATTAAATTTTGTTTTTACTTGAGCCCTGAGGGCCCCGGGGCCTCTCAAAGGGAAATTTTCATTAAATTTTGTTTTTACTTGAACCCTGAGGGCCCCGGGGCCTCTCAAAGGGAAATTTTCATTAAATTTTGTTTTTACTTGAGCCCTGAAGGCCCCGGGGCCTCTCAAAGGGAAATTTTGTTTTTACTTGAGCCCTAAGGGCCCCGAGGCCTCTCTAAGAGAAATTTTCATTAAATTTTGTTTTTTTTTTATCTAAATTTTTCCATTTTTACTTGAGCCCTAAGGGCTCCGGGGCCTCTCAAAGAGAAATTTTCATTAAATTTTGTTTTTTTATCTAAATTTTTCCATTTTTACTTGAGCCCTAAGGGCCCCGGGGCCTCTCAAAGAGAAATTTTCATTAAATTTTGTTTTTTTTATCTAAATTTTTCCATTTTTACTTGAGCCCTGAGGGCCCCGGGGCCTCTCAAAGAGAAATTTTCATTAAATTTTCTTTTTTTTATCTAAATTTTTCCATTTTTACTTGAGCCCTAAGGGCCCCGGGGCCTCTCAAAGAGAAATTTTCATTAAATTTTGTTTTTTTTATCTAAATTTTTCCATTTTTACTTGAGCCCTGAGGGCCCCGGGGCCTCTCAAAGGGAAATTTTCATTAAATTTTGTTTTTACTTGAGCCCTAAGGGCCCCGGGGCCTCTCAAAGAGAAATTTTCATTAAATTTTGTTTTTTTTTTTTATCTAAATTTTTCCATTTTTACTTGAGCCCTAAGGGCCCCGGGGCCTCTCAAAGAGAAATTTTCATTAAATTTTGTTTTTTTTATCTAAATTTTTCCATTTTTACTTGAGCCCTAAGGGCCCCGGGGCCTCTCAAAGAGAAATTTTCATTAAATTTTGTTTTTTTTATCTAAATTTTTCCATTTTTACTTGAGCCCTAAGGGCCCCGGGGCCTCTCAAAGAGAAATTTTCATTAAATTTTGTTTTTTTTATCTAAATTTTTCCATTTTTACTTGAGCCCTAAGGGCCCCGGGGCCTCTCAAAGAGAAATTTTCATTAAATTTTGTTTTTTTTTATCTAAATTTTTCCATTTTTACTTGAGCCCTGAGGGCCCCGGGGCCTCTCAAAGGGAAATTTTCATTAAATTTTTTTTTTATAAATATATGGGGGCCTATGCCGGCTCATGGCCTGGGGCGGACCGCCCCCCTCGCCCCCCCCTCGGTACGCCACTGTATTCAGCAAATATTTCGGAAAGCCTAAGGCAGCGCATCATATTAAATGTGAGTGTGTTTGTAATTATATGGTATAATTTAATGCACTGGACGATGTTAGGCTGGCTGTACGAAATATCTTTTTTATTTAATTTTAATTAATATCGGTTGTTATTTCTAATTGACTTATTACAAACTCATTAGTAAATAAAAGAGAAAAATTCAATTATCGTTTGCTACGGCGGGCGTTCAACAGTCTTCTCTATTTGGGCTACCAATACAGAAGCTGAGTGCTGCTTGGTATTCTGGTGGCTGTTCTTTCTTCTTACCAGACTGATTGGGGTCCGAAATTTTTGTTAAATAAATTATTTAATTGTGATATTACACCTAATGAAGGCCAAAGAATGACTGACTGAAACTTTGCAAATTAATCAAATAAATGATTTAGACTTTCACGATTATTATTAATAGAAAAAAAAAGATTTTGGCATAAATTAATTAGTGGTTTATTATTTAGAAAATAATAATACAAAATAATGTTATAAGGTTACTAACCCTGCTGCTAGTGAATGCATCATTTTACTTTCTCTTACCATATATATGAAATATACTCGTTTAGAGAGAAAGTATTCGATTCATGTCAAAAATTCAATGTCGAGATTTTTTTTTTTTTAATTTCCCTTTCTTGCAGACAGAGGCCATCAGGGTTTTAATTTTAATTTCTATACAGTATTTTAAATTAAAATATCGATGGCTCGGGGGACGTTCAAAACGCTGATTCTCCGGAGTCACCCCGCTCAAGGTTTCGCGCTTTTGGCATCGCTTAACCGTGACGATTGTGGTATTGTTGCTCTACTCTGTTGTCAGCCCCCCCCCCGAAATTTATTATATAATATTTTACTGTACAATATTTTTTTCATTATTTAACTCTAAATAATATACCACGATTATTGGCAAAATGTCTTAGGCGTCCACGCACACCAATTGAGCAAAACGTTTTCGGATAAAACGTTTTGTCCAAGAGCAAAACGTTTTGCTCAATGCCAACGCACACCGATTGAGCAAAACGCCCAATGGCAAAACATTTTGTTCAATGTTGTTGAATCATGTCCAATTGTGTTTTGCCTCCTCGGTGTGTCCCCTTGTTGACCCATAGAGAAAAACAGTTTTAGGACGATTAGTCAAAAACGTTTTATTCGAAAACGTTTTTGCTCAATTGGCGTGGGTTCAGCATTATTTATGCAAATAAGTTGAACTGAAAACATTACCTATACAATTATGCTCATTATTTTTCTTACATATAAATCTGATCTCTTTAACAAGAATATTTTTTTCGCCCAAGCAAAAAATAAATTAGCAGAAGTATTGATATCATTTGGCCATTAAAGAAAACGCACATAAAAAAAGAGTTTCGGATTCATCTCTTGTCATGTTCATGTGGTGACAGAATTTTTTTTTTATTGAACTTGATTGGGAACCTAGGCACGTGCACTCCCATCCTTTAAGTGTGTGTGTGGGTTCGTTTAGACCTCAGCCAAGTGACTTTATATAGCGGGACTAGAGCGTGAAACTTTGCCCCGGCTCGTTTTGTTCGTCCGGGTCCCTCCCCCCTTTCCTCTCCCTCCTCACCCCATCTCAATGCACACACGCGTGCCATGTGTCTATGTGAATTTGTATTTGTATGTCCATGTCTCTCTCTTTTGTGAATGTGTGTGCGTTGGCTGATGGCTGACTGACTGAACCCCAAGGTCTTTGGCCCGAGTATACACACATATACATATATATACTTATATAATATATGTAAAGAATCAGTTGCGAATTACTAATTATCATTATATAAACGGAAGGAAGTGCGGTTAGTAAAACTTGAAGATGGGATCAATTTTTAAAATACTATCTATATGTATAAAAATTTAAAAATCTAGCAAAACAGGCAAAACTTATAGCTCAGGGCTCATACATATTTTCAACAACAAGAATGAAGAGGAATGCAGCCAAGAAAGGAGCCTCTATAATTAAATCAAACGCCATTGTTGCAAGAGAAACGTTTCGGTCAACTTTATTGTGCCTTTTTCGAAAATAGAGTTGTTTATCGTCTGTCCATAAGCCAGTCATATACAATGGCCCATGTATAAAATATCAATGCAAATATATATTTTTAACATATGATGAAACTTGCTGAGAAGCGAATGTTGAATTTTTTGAAATTTCGAAATTCGCTTCTCAGCAAGTCTCATCATACGTTAAAGGAATATATTTGCATTGCTATTTTATAAATCTATATGCTATTCAAGATGTGTTATTTGTATGTTATTAATATCCAAAAACAAGACTGTCCAAATCAGAGATCGAAAAACTTTCAAAAACGAAAAGCTATTTCAACTTTTTTTGTGTAGCGATATTAATTTTGTATTTTCAACATCTCACGACATTACATATTTTAAAATACAACCGTTATTTGTTCATATTTATTTAAATTAACAAGAAGCAAAGTACGGACCTTTCAACGATAATGGGTTTTAGCTCTAAAAGGGCAGGGATTATCAAATTACAACCTATTTTTGATTATTCTTTCTTTCTAATCTCTAAAGAGATAAATTACTTTAGAGATCGACAAGTAGACAGTTGATTTTTTGGTGTTCATATCAGTTTATTTATAAAAGAAAAGCGAATATTCATCATACCAATAATAACTTAAAAGATATACTAGATACTAGATATATAATTTTGAATTATATTGATATATTTATTTACGCGTGTGTTAAACTACTCCTGGTGCGGATAGAACTATCTAATAACAAGTGAATTTATTAATAGTTTAGTATCATTTGTTAATGTTAGAACAAGCAAAATTTTGCCTTTCAACCCTTTAGTGGCTGTTATTATTAATGTGAGGGGGAGTAGATGTGTTTGAACCGGAAGCCTGATTTTGGTCTATGTCCTATAAATAAATAAATAAATAAATAAAGGGAACGTAGCTTTTGTTAATGGGTCTGTGTGTCAGGGCCACCAAAGCTTGCAATTTATGAAAGGTAGAAGGCGGCATAGGAGTAGGTGAGGGTAATAATGAAAAATTCTTTAATTATGACTATATATCTTTTTTTGCGAACGTATATATTTATGAATTTCTAATCTTTACCTTTTTTCTAATCCTAACGATTGAATGAAGCAATAAGAAATTTTAGAGAATATGTTTAAAAAGATAATATTTGTTCATTTTTATTTAATGAATATTAAATATTCACAATAATTGATTACAGATACTAGTAATTTATTTCTTGGACAAAAATTTTTTAAAGATAATATGTATTTGAATTAATGAATGACGAAACTCTGGATGAATGCTTTAATGGTTAAAATGATTAAAATTAAAAAAAAAAATTGATTCTTTTAATAATATAAGATTAATAAATTATGAACAAATACGTATGTTATAAAAAGAGTAAAAATTTTAATAATTTTTTAATGTTTATAGAGTTAAAAGAAATACCACTTGTCTATGAAAAATTTTTTATTTCATTAAATTAACGTTCTCAAGGCTGGTGGAGCCGCCTGGCCGAAACGTCAGCCGTTAGGGTGTAAATTTAATGAAATGAAAAATTTGGCAGCACATGTCTTGACTCTATAATCATTAAACCCTACAGCTAAAAAATAAACTACGAGTCTCAGTAATCAATTATGGTAAATGGTGAGCTCATGGCTAGCGTTTCGGCTTCAGGTCTAGGACATCTTCAAGCCGGCTGGCAGATCTAGTCCCGAAACGTTAGCCGTGAGAGCGTTAATTTAATTTATTTTAATTTTAACTCTTTTTATTTATTTCTTCATAGTTCAATAGTTTTATATTATTAAGAGAATAAAAAATTTTAATTTCAAATATAAGTCCTATGAACAGTAAAAATGTTTGTCCTAGAAATAAACTATTAGTAATCTGCTAGCCTCGTCTATCAAAATATAGTTACGAAGTTAAGAAAGGCTGGAGATCCTGGGTTCGATTCCCGGGGGCCATGGGATGTTTGGCCTCGCCAATAAATAACACTCACACATTTGTTAGATATAGGCCTATATCAAAATATAATTTGGAGAGCTCCCACCAATTTTGAAATAATTAATTATAATTTCGATGAATTTTACTTTCTCTTACCCTATATATGAAATATATGTAAAGAGAAAGTATTTTTAGTTTAGTAACAATGAATTTACTACAAGTGTTACTGTGTACTACTGTTATTGGATTTTAATTTACAAAAGAACGAATATAATATATCACACTGGGTATAGGTATGATACTTGTTCGTTTATTTTATAATATTTTTGTTTTAATTTAATATTAGACCATATATTGTATTGCTGACACCAGTCTATTAAAAACAATTTCATTTACTGTATAGAGTATTATATTAAATTAAACACTCTGGCATTTGATATTTGATTTTTTGGTCTCGAAAGAGAGCATTACTTACATTTTTTGATCGACTATTAATATACTCCAGCTAAAATTTTGTTTAAATTTATAGTGAAAATCATTAAATGAATATATTTTATTAAAGAAGGTGATATGTTCCACAATTTGTGTACAGTGAGCGCCACAATTAAGTCCCCACCTGATATGGTATGGAACATGGTAAATGGAGAAATAATTATAAATTTGAAAAGGTAAAATAAAATCATCTGTACCAGATTTAACGTTTTACCTTTTCAGTCATTAAAATGATTTCACTTTACACCATATACTTAAGGCTAAAGCTATCAAGTGGGGACTTAATTGTGGCGCTCACTGTACTAGACAATGCCTTTTGAAGCAAAAATGAGCCTTGTCTGATAATAAAAGTTTTTTAGAAATATAATTAGGCCTAATAAAACTGATTGATTTAAATAAATCTCTTTTTATTAGATCTTAATATGTATTTATATACATATCTCTCTCTCAAGTAGATAAGTAGATTGTCTATTTAAAAGAGAATTAGTGATAATAACACCTGACAGGTAACTACTCTTTTGAAAAGACATGAACACAAAAGACTTAGGGGAAAGAGAAAGAAGAAATAGAGTTGTATCACCTGCTTCCAAGAAAAAAATAAATAAATATGAATAAATTGCGAGATACGCTTCACATGGTTGTTAAACAACAATTCCTATTCAAACGAGGTGCAAACATTTTGCTTTTAAAAATTTAAGAATCAAATGAAGTGTATTTTAAAATGAAAAATCTGGAGTGACTGGTCGCACAGCACCTTCTCTTAAGAGTACTGTGCCTGTCACACCAGATTTTTTGTGTAGAGATATATTTAGTTGCCCTTAGCAGGTGCTAAACCTAAGTTTCAAACTTGACCACTCCATTCATAGATGGCGCTGAGCTACGAATGCTTCCAACATCAGTAAAGTGTGCTTCAAACAATTTTCACAAGAAATTTTACTGATATACTACTATTAAATTAATTAAATAAAAATTAAATTTAAACGTCTGAAGAGTCTTGAAATAGTCTTGTGAGACCGTGGATGATGACAACGAGTTAAACGAGCTAAGGCTGGCATTTCTTCCGCTTTCTTAATATCGATCTCTCCCCTCCCAAATTATTTAATTTCTCCAAAACTTTTAAAATTTAAAAAAAGCAAGCCCTAACCCAAAATGGGATAAGTTCAAGACATACTAAAAAAAGCCTTCCCTTGTATTGTAAAAAAAACGACTCCCATATTTTCAAACTAAAATCAGGTGGCGTATCCATTTCTTAATTCAAATAATGTTATAAAACGCTTAATTAATTTTTAATTACAAAAAAATTTAAATAAATAGTTTTCGAGATTTATTTATTTGAATTAGATATTAATCCTCAAATGCTCCAATCTGGAATTAACTACTCATAAGATATTTAACGCCGGTTGGGTTTGAGGTGTGTGTCTTCGTACACGAAAGCACCTCGGGCAAATAAACGGGGATCCCGATAGGAATTTCAAATAAAAAAAATAAGATATTTAACGAATTATTATTGTTGAAGTTGATTTACTTAGAAAAAATGAAAATGCTAAATTTTCAGCAGATTTATTAAAGATTCGAGGTATAACAAATTTCCCAATAATTCGGGAACCTTATGCAAATCCTTCTTCAGTGGATTTCACCTCTCTCACCCCGCATGCGGTGAAATTCGAAATATTTGGAAATTTCTTATCTCAAATGTGTAATATATCTGTTGAAAATCTAGCATTTTATTTTCTTCTAAGAATTTAACGAATGTTGTGTATATAACCCTCCCTACCCCCTATTGCTGCTCAGGGTGTCAGGCCAGATGTCTGTCCCTCTGTTGGATAGGGGGCAGGGGCGATTGCCTCACCAACAAATAAACATACAAAATTTGTTAAATTTAAATAAAATTTCAAATCAATAAAAAAAAGTCTATACTCCGACATAAGTTCAGAACTACTGTAAAATTCATTATAGCTTTAATAAATGCAAGTCGTCGAGAACTACATGAATAATAATGATTGAAAATTGCCGTATGGAAAGTATTATTATTTTTTACTTTCTCTTAGCCTATATGAAATATATGGAGAGAAAGTATTGCGATCATGTCAAAAATTCGATGTCGAGATTTTGATGGATATACATGTTTTGAGGTCCCCTGAGTCCAAAAAGTGGGTCCCGCAAATTGGTCTGTGTGTTGTATGTGTGTGTGTGTGTGCTGTGTGTGTGTGCGTGTGTCTGTATGTGTGGACAGATTTTTAGCATGAAGGAATTGAGCTACCGGATTGAAATTTTATATTTAACTTAGGTACCTTTGAAGAATCTCAAAATAAGCTTTTGAACAAAATCGGCTAAAAAGTACTAGTACTTTACTGATGTACTTTTTCAGTTTTTTTCGATTTTCTCAAAATTCCCTCCAAGGATTTTTTTAAAATTCAAAAATCAATTATTTTTAGATGCTCTTTAAAATGTATATTCTCATTTTGCCGTTGAAATCTTCTGAAGACCACTTTACTCTTGTTCTTCATAGGAAAGATAGAAATGGTTGCCATGGTAACGGAATTTAAATCTTTTTCTTTTTATTAGATTAAAAATCAATTGCCCCCGGGTGTGGCATAGTAGGTAGCGTGCCTACCTCATATGCCAAACGTCGCGGGTTCGGACCCAGGCAGTCCGATGATTTTATTTAAGCCATTTGGATACCAGATGGCTTAAATAGAAATGCCTCAACCCACAATATATATATATATTACTTACAACGCTTATCGTCTAAAGTCTTAAATGGCCTGAGTTGCCGAAAAGACTGTGTGAATGTGTGTGTGAGTGTGAGTGCGAATGAGAAAAAGTGTGAATGTTTTTATAATCAAAAAAAAAAAAAAAAATCAATTATTATTTAAATTCCCATTTTTTTAAATTTATTTGTGTCTTTAATTGTTTCAAAGAAAACATATATGTCTCTCTCTCACTTGCAAACATTATCGTCTCTCTCACTCTTTTTAAATTCCCTTTCCACCTTATCTTCGCATAGGAACAATGTTAATTTCCTATAGGGATTTGTATGTTAATTTCGATTCAAAAGGGGGTCCCCTTTAGAACTTTTTAGGCATTTAAAATTTTTTTTTCCAATTCTTATGAAATTTTGTATTTATTTACGATTCTATATTGTGTATAAAATGTCCAAATATGAGATTAAAATTTTGAAAAATAACCATAGTTTATTTGAAGCAGTCAACATTTAAAATGCAAGTTTGAAACTAAGGTGCTATCGGAAACTAAATATATCTCGACACAAAAAATCTGGTGTGACCAGCACAGTGCCCAACTTTCTCTTACCGAAGGGTAAGAGAAAGTTGTGTGCTGTGCGCCAGTCACACCAGATTTTTTTTGGATCTACATGAATCTACTTTTTAAAGGCCTGGGATGCCGAGGGGACTGTGTGAGTGTGAGAGTGAATGGGAAAAAAGTGTGAGTGTTTAAAAAAAAATCTACTTTTTCTTTATTTATTTGTTTTATCATTATTAAAAATAATTAAACTCAGAGACACCAATATTGCAATAATACTGTATTTTGCTAGCGAAGATTGTAGTACTTGAAGCAAAGAGAAAGAAGTATAAAAAATACATAAATAAATTACAACTAGAAAAAAAAAACCCTTAAAACATTTTTAAAGACCCAAATTCCCAATCAGAGTTTGGAATTTTTTTTTTTTAAATATCAAGTTTTAGTGAGTGTAATATATGCATCAAGTGAAAATTTAAAAGGGAATATATGTTAAATGATATTGACGAAGTTAAGAGTATATGTGTGTCTGTGTGTCTATGACACATATATCTGAACCCGGGGAGGTCCTTGGCCGGTGTCTGCGGCCCACACCAGCCGAGTGTGCGTGTAGTTTATGAGTGGAGGGGCTGATCCCCTCGGGTCCCCCTTGTCCCCTCCTGGCTGCCTGCCTTGCATAGCAAGGAGGGCTTGGCTCCCAAACGAGCCGCCGTCGTCGCCGACAAGGCTTTTTTTTGGGTGGGCCTTTTATGCCTTTTTTCCAACTTGAAGTGCTTCTCTATCTTTCTTTCTTTGGCTCCCGGTTTTTTAAAACTCTATCTGATATAAGCATGCTTGCAAATTTTCTTTTATTATCTTGATGGTATTATAATTAAGAGTGCTGACAGGTGCGTGGATGGAAATAAATAAAATCATTCGTGCTAAGCCAGATGATGTTAGCTCATATGAATAAATTAATAAAAATTTTAGATATTAGGCTGATAGATTAAGAAAATTAAAGTCCAAAAATGAGATTTGCAAAAAAGTTACTAGTTCTTGTCCGTAAATCCATATTATATAGTTCCGGGTTGACCGAGCAGGAGGTCAGTCATTTTTACTTTCTCTTACCTCTATATATATGTTAATATATATAGAGAGAGAAAGTTTTTTTTTTTTATAAATAAAATTTGCAAAAAACTAAAAAAGTACATCAGTAAAGTACTACTACTCCAGAGCGCAATTTGATTTGTATAGAAGTAATAGGAAAATATTTAAAATTTGAAAGAAATCTTTAAAGGGAATTTCGAGAAAATTGGGAAAAACAAAAAATACATCAGTAAAGTAGCCTACTAGCACTCGAAGTATTCCAAAGACGAGATCAAACTTTGTTTTGTATAATGAAAATAGGAAATACGTATTTAAAATTTGAAAGAAATTTTTAAAGCAAATTTCAAGAAAAGTGGAAAAAAAAACTAAAAAAGTATATCAGTAAAGTATTAAATTAGTACTCGGGATTTTCGAAGACAGGACCTAGCGCAATTTGTTTTCTATACCGGAAATAGGGAATATTTAGAATTTTAATAGAAAGTCCGTACCTTATTTTGCAGGTGATTGTTTTTTTTTTAAACCTTTTCGGCTACTGAGGCCATTCAGGGGTTTGAATATATTTTCAATTACAAAATATCGATATCGACCGGGGGACGTTCCACACACTGATTGCCTCGGGTCACCAATCTGAGTTTTTGCCGCTCTTGGCTTCACTTAACAGCGATTATGGGGACTGGTCCCAGGCCTCCCGGCGCAGATGAATGTTATTAAAAAGTCCAACTAAATGTATTATTTCGTAATTTTTTATCCACGCTTTTTTTTAAATTTTATTTAAGGTATTTTTCGGCAACAGAGGCCATTTAGACCCCGTCTCTATTTATTTCTTATTATTGGTAGCCAATTAAATTGAAATAAATTGTCGAATGAAACGAGATGCGAACCCGCGGCCTTTGCTGCAGAAGGCCAGCAAGCCAACCCATACACCAAGGCCCGAGGGCTTTCCGGACTTTATTGAAATGGAAATTTTTTGCAATTATTTTTTATTATAACTACATTATATTGTTTTTACATTATAGCTGTGAATTTTATTTTAAATTTTAAAATTTCAGAACAAATATAGAGACACAAAATCTATAAAGGTAGCAGGTTCCCATCCTGGTATAGCCTAATATTGCAATAATTTGATTATACGGTTATCAATTTAGGCGAAAAGCAAAACCTGTGCTCCACTAGTCTGGTCAATACTGCAATGGCACTTTATATTGATAATAAAATTAGTGTATCAGCTATTTGTTTACATGGTTGGGAGGTTGAAGAGGATGTTTAAAAAAAAGTAGATTGAGGGGGTTGTTCTAAAAAGAAAGAAATTCCCGTGACCAGGAGTGAGGAATCTCTGTCATTATCCCACACCCGCCTACAACACACACACAGATAGGACTACGAGAGAGAGAGAGAGAGAGAGAGAGTAACTCTGTTTCTTTCCCTCCACTTCGGAGCTTCTGTATTCCCTTCGGGTCTGGCAGCAATCACACACTCTCTCTCTCTCTCTCTCTCTCTCTCTCTGTCTCTCTCACTCACTCTTTCTATCGTCTATCTCTCTCGCACTCGCTCACCCTCCCAGGGCCGATTCAGATACGGGCCATCTGTCGCTCTCCCTCCCTCGCGCGCCGCCAGCCGGTGCGCGCTCACGCACACATGCACACTCACGCCCTCACATATACGTACACACACCCTCCTAAGCCGGAGCGCCGACATCGACTTGTGCACTTGCATAATTGGGGATAGGAACAGTTAGAGATAGATATTGCCCACCCCCCACCGCCACCTGCATTTACATCCCTCCCAAACGTATTCTGATTATGTCAACATTAAAGAATGCTTTTCGGAGGAGTATTAGGGATTTTTAAAATTACTTTTTCTTAGGTGTGACTCTGAGCTAGCAATTGAGAATTATGGGGGGGGGTGACTTCTTATAACCTATAATCATATATTTTTTAACGCCCAACTCCGTCCAAAAATATGGTAGCCTAAACATTGAAAAATTTTTAAAAATTAATGAGCCAGAAGTAAAATATTATAATGAAATTTTCTTATTTATAAATTTACACTCTAGTCAAACAATTGGTACTTATCTTTTTGGCTATTGATTGATTTTGTCTATATTAAAAGTCATCAAGTGTAAAATAAATGTGCCTGAATAGTTCATAATAACGCTGGGGGCCTGGCAGCGGAGAAGAGCAACAGTCACCACAATCGTTGCAGTTAAGCAATGCCAAATATATATATATAAAACAGGGAACTTTTTACAGCAGAGGAAAATTTTATGATTACTATTATTAATTTGTTATAGATTTTATATATAGACTATAATATATCTCATTGTGTGTTCTTATATCCTAAAATATCTAATCTTGTTCCCAAGAAAGGGGGGGGGGGAGGTTGGACACCAAAATCCATCTGGGTACCTCTATTACTTGATAGGCCTAATATTTTTTTGCATTTTTAATTGGTTGAAGGAGGAAATATAGGTCTAAGAGACCTCGTATTAATTAGGCCAAGCTGCATCGGGAGGGGCGGTTTCCAGGTAATTTAGTGGGTATACAAGTTGCCCTGGAGAAATCTTTAATAGATCCCATAGCACTTGAATTTCATTTACATAATTAATTGTAAATATATACTATAATTTGGGACTGAGAATTTTTCCATTTAAAGAGACCACAACTGGTACAATTTATAAGAAAAAATTATTTGTTTAGCGAATTGCTCATATAAACACGTTTTGAGGCCCTCTTCATCCAAAAAAGTGGATTTCGCGACATGGTCTGTCTGTCTGTGTGTCTGTGAAGAAAATATCTCAAGCACGAAAAGAGCAAGGAGGTTGAAATTTTATATTTAAGTTAGGCACCCCACTGGCACGTGACACGAAGCTTTTCAACAGAATCGGCCAAAAGGTACTAGTACTTTACTGATGTAATTTTTCAGTTTTTTTTTTTCGATTTTCTCAAAATTGGCTACAACGATTTTGATTAAAATTCAAAAATCAATTATTTTTTAGATCCTCTTTAATATGTATATTCTCATTATTCCCTGAAAATTGTTTGAAGTACACTTTACTCATGTAATATTTCTGATTTTTCGCCTTGAATCTCGAATTGAGCCTAAATTTTTTCGGTCTAATCGGTCTAATTTCTTTTAATTTAAGGTTTTTAATCCCAAAACTCACATTCTATCCCACCCAAAAGGATAGTTTCACGTATTATTTGTTTTCTTTTTTATTGACATTTTAGCGTATTTGAATTAATTTAAATAATTTTTTGAGAAATATGGTGAAAAATAATTAATATCTTTTTTTATATAAAATCTACATATAAAGAGATAGAGATAGGATAATTTTTTTTAATTGAAAACACCAGTAGAAGAATAAAAAAAATGCTTTTCCATTAAGGCATTAACATTGATTGAGAACATGGCAAGTGTTTTACGCTTGAGCTTTTTGATTCCAATGTTTACATTGGCATTATATGCTTCTGTTCTAAAGATAGGAGGGGCTTTTGG
The DNA here is from genome assembly GCA_023213315.1 of Euborellia annulipes. NCBI lineage: Eukaryota > Metazoa > Arthropoda > Insecta > Dermaptera > Anisolabididae > Euborellia > Euborellia annulipes. The sequence continues at coordinate 54,632 of JAKCPI010026806.1, read as the reverse complement.
AAATGGATTGATTACAATTGTTTGTTAGATATATGCCTATTCTTTCTCTTCTGTTTAATAGTATTTATTAATTAATCCGCCTTTCTCTTTTAGATACTCCATTTTTTCTAATTAGGAAATAGAGGGTGTTGTCACAATATACGTACATTCATCAAAAGAGTAATTAAGGAGACTGGAGAAGTCGATTAATTGAGGGAATACAGAATTTATGCAGCTGGCTAAGTCTGACACAAATCATTCCGGAAAAAATTACTTTTTTTAATACTATTTATTATTGTATATGGTTGTCGATTTTGAAATTATAGAGAGGAGAAGATCGCCAAATGAATAAAATAAATAAAAAAGATTTTTTCTTCTATCGTTTTTATCAGTCAGTCAAAATATTCCGATGAAAGAGGGAGGTCACCCTCCAAACGTCGTCAGCAGAAAAAAAAATTAATACAAATTTTTTCATTTATTTGATTCCTTTGGTTGACTCCACGCAGTAAATTTATAATAGGAGGTTCAAATAGCAGAATCACTTTGCCCTCCTCCTTTTCTCTATCTTTTAAAATTTAAAAAATTACCCATAAATGGCAATTTGGTGCCCTTAAAATTGGAATTTTGAAAAATCGCTTTTTAAATGACACAAACGTAATCTATATGCCAAATTATAGCTTTCTAAGTCTTACAGTTTAGGCTGTGCGATGATTGTTGTCAGTGAACCAGTCAGACAGTCAGCTACCCTCTCTCTATATTCAGAATATAGAGAAGAAGATATATAAAAGCCTTTAATGTTACGTTTTAATAAATAAATGAAACAACTAAGAAAAATAGTTTTCGAGATCTATTCATTTGAATAAGATATTAATCAATATATACCTCGATTAATACTTGACTAGTCATAGATACAGAGTCAAAGAACGATGGCCTCCGGGAAACGAACCCTGGATCTCCAGCTTATCCAGTGGGCTTCATTTTGCACCAGGCCACCGGACCTTCGAACAACACTAACAAATACAATTTGAAAAGAAAACAGGATCCTCCCTGGGAACAGCAGCCAGGATAAATGAAAAACTTTATATTTCGTTGCCGACGTTTCGGGTGCTAGTCGTACTCATCCTCAGGGCAAAATTGTCAAAATTTAGTACATGTTATGCGCTACTGGGAATTGATTTACTGTTTATACATGTATTTGTTTGTTCTTAGCATTAATGGTATGTACAGTAATAATCATTGCTATTTAGATGCGGTGTCAATCACAACGTTTTGTATTCAAAGAATAGTTTTTATCACTGAACATAGCATTAATGCTAAGAACAAACAAATACATGTATAAACATGAAATCAATTGCCAGTACTGCATAACATGTACTAAATTTGCAATAATTTTGCGTGCCCTGAGGATGAGTACGACTAGCACCCGAAACGTCGGCAACGAAATATAGAGTTTTTCGTTTATCCTGGCTGCTGTTCCCGAGGAGGCTCCCGTTACCTTTTCCAATTGAATATCTACAGCCATTCAACTCAAGAAATTCTACCAACAAATACATTTCCTATATACAGAGTTGACATTGTATTTATCTATCGAGAGAATTGAAGTGAGAAATTTTTAGAGAAAATCTATCACCTGTTATAATATACCTGCGAGGAGACAGGGAATCAGGTGGCCTGTTGCAAAGGGAAGCACACCAAAGCCCCGGATAAGCTGGAGATTCTGGGTTGGATTTGCGGGTCTGGGGTCGTTTGGCCCACCAACAAATAAACATAATCAGAAATTTTTATTAAATATATTAAGTAAACCTAAATATCCGAAAATTATTTCGACTTGGATTGATAACTAAAAACAAAATTTTTTTTTCGTATTTTATTTTTGTTTTTAGTGGTATAATATCGTAAAATGTTCTAAAACAATACTTTCTCTCTATATATATTTCATATATGGGTACGAGAAAGTAAAAAGAATCGAATGATTGAAAAGACTAACAATACATAAATTTCTAGTTTGGTTGCCTATCAAACAGACGAGTTTTGACCTCGACGACTCAGGTGGTATTGATTTCAAAACAATACCGGCCATCTGAATTAATGTGACACATTCTCCCAACAACATGAATTATTAAATATATTAATATATTTTTATTGAATTATGTATTCTCTTTATTAAAAAAAAAAAAACTATTTATTTTAAAAAAATTTTAAATAAATATTGGGTAGAACAAAAAATTTTTCCTATTCTTGCAAAATATTTTCTTTTTTTAATAATTCATTATTACTGTATAAAGATTAAAAAATCTGTCGCACCGACTGGAGCACAGTCCGAGATATATTTAGTTTCCCATAGCACCTTAGTTTCAAACTTGACCACTTCCAATGCATTCCAATCCCTCCCCCCACCCTAAACGTTTTTTTTTCTAGTTTATAAAAAACTATTGTGGCCTTCATGCCAACAATTTTTACTTTCTCTTACCTCTATATATGTTAATATATATAGAGAGAAAGTAAGTAAAAATTCGATCTCGAGATTTTGACGGATATACACTTTTTGAGGCCCCTGAGTCCGAGAAAGTGGTTTTCGCGACATGGTCTGTCCGTGTGTCTGTGAACAAAATAACTCAAGAACAAAGAGCTAGGCTAATTAGAATATGGAACAAAATTGTATGCGCCAGTACTTCACTGCATCCCACTCCTTCCCCTGAACAAAATCCTGGGAGTGCCACTTTAATATCTGATTGAAATTAATAGGCCTATTTATATAGAGTAAGGTTAGTGATCCGTTGCGTCGGTTATACAATATATTTGACTTCCATTTAAATAATCACTCAAAGAATTTCTCCAAATAATAAAAAAAAGAACATTGGATATGTAAAATTTTGAAATAGATATTCGTTTATTAGTAGTACGTGATTTTTTCTATTTTTTTTAGAAGAGTGTTATAAATGTGCGAGAGGGGATGGGTGGGTGTTGGCTAATTTGGTGTGCGTGTGTCGGTCGGGTTCCCTTTACCCCTGATGTCGTCCCTAATGAGCCCCGGGAAAAGGGCAGAGGGCTGAAACTGAAGCAGCTGACACGGTCGGCTTGCCGGCCTTGGGCCATTCCCTTAACCTCCTACCCTCTCTCTTCCTGAAGAAGGGCCCAGATAATTACGAAACCCCCCGGCTCTTGAATAATGAAATCGCTAAGGAGAGACAGAGAGAGAGAGAGAAAAAGACGACCTCTTCGACGTCGTCGTCGTTCTCGTCGTCGTTTGTGGGTAGGGATTTCGACCCTCTTTTTTTTTGTCACTCACCCTCCTACTACAATCATTCCCCTCGACATTTGCAGCGCAGAACTCCTCAATGCGGAAGAGAGATTACCGATCAGGAGCATGAAACCAAAATTTTTTTATTCTCTTTTTACTTTATCTTGACCATATGCAATACAAGTCAGGGCCAAGTGTATTTGCCCCTTCAGGCAAATTTTATGTTGTTATCCCCCATAAATAAATTACAAAACTATTGGTTTGCTATAACCTATTTTATGAATTTCTTTTACTTCTGAGCAGTAGCGTCATTTCGGAGGGGAGGGGAGGGGGCAACTTTTTATTTTTCTTAAAATTTTCTTACAAATAGGTATCTCAAATTTGGCGAAAAGTATAATTTAATTTATTAATCTTTTACTGTCTATATAGTCATAGATATATTTTGAAATATTTTATTTTTTAAAATTTAAAAAAGGTCACAGCCCTTGGGGGGGGAGGGGGGGGATGCTTGATTAAAATTCATAAATCAATTATTTTTCACAGTGCTGGACTGGAAACACATTTACAACAAATTTCTAATTAATAGAATTAAAAACACATCTAGCGACAAAAATGTATTTAAATTGTAGCCTATTGGCTTCAAATCAATTGAAATAAATAAATTCCTTTGATCAATAGGGACGGGGACGGGGTATGAATGGTCTTCGATGCCGGAAAAGACCTTAAATGAAATTTAAAAAAAAAATCTTGGACGGCTAGTTTATTTATCTAATCCAATATATCATCAATGTAGAAAGAAGTATGACGTCTCAAAATTAAAAAATTATTAGTTAATAAAAAAATTAGCACTATAATAAAACTATTTTCTCAGGGGAGGAAGGGGCGCCTCCTCTTGCCCCCTCTCGTAAATCCACGGAAGCCCATGATTGGGAGAGAGATATAAAAGTGCGATACGAGGACCTGGATAGCTGACGAATACGAGGAAGGGGAAGGAGTTTTAAATCTCTCCCTTCTCTATTCCCCTCCCTCCTCTACTAATATTAAGAAACTTGAAAAAGAGAAAGTAAAATAAAAAATCTGGTGTGACTGGCGCACAGCACACAACTTTCACTTACCTTCGGTAATCGAAAGTTGTGTACTGTGCTTGTCACACCAGATTTTTTGTGTCGACATGTATTTAGTTCCCGGCAGTAGGGAATATTTGAATTCAGATGTAAAATTTATAAGTATGGGAAAATATTTATATTTTGTTACCATGGCAACCATTTCTCCTATCTTTCCTATGAAGCACAAGAGTAAAGTGTGCTTCAAACAATTTTGAGGGCAAAACGAGAATATACATTTGAAAGAGCATCTAAAAAATAATTGATTTTTGAATTTTAATCAAAATCGTTAGAGCGAATTTTGAGAAAATCGAAAAAAACTGAAAAAGTGCATCAGTAAAGTACTAGTACTCTTTGGCCGATTTTGATTAAAAGCTTATTTTTCCGGTCCCGGGGGTGTTTAACTTATATATAAAATTTCAGCCTCATAGCTCAATTCCTTCATGCTTAAAATTGAACACACACACACCCACACCCACACACCCACACACACACACCCACACACAGACAGACCATGTCGCGAAAACCACTTTTTTGGATTCAGGAGACCTCAAAACGTGAAGATCCATCAAAATCTCGACATCGAATTTTTGACATGAATCCAATACTTTCTCTCTATATATATTACATATATACATAGGTAAGAGAAAGTAAAAAAATTAAAAAATAGGTGATTGAATTAAGAATTTTAGATTTATTAAATAAAATAATCTTAATTAAGTTTTTTTTTCGGAATCTGAAGCTATTTGGATTCGGTGAATAGATATTGAAATTAATTGGAAGCCAAATCAATTTTAAGCGATGAATTCTGAAGAGATGAGATATTTCTAATTCTGTTCCAAGAAACATTTATTTTATAACATTTTTGCCTTGACTGTCCATCGTCGAGATCAGATAATAAAATGAAACAAATAATTTCTAATTATCACGTATCATTATAAATGAATTTATTTTAAATATTAAAAGAAACCATAAGATATTTTGTGGACTTTGTCCATTTTGGCTAATTAATCAAAAAAAAAATAATAATAATTCTAAAATTAATTTTTTTTAAAAGATGGCCGAATGATGAGTTTGGCTTTTTAAAAGAGTAGTTTGATAATTGTTAATTACCTGAGATGAGAGTGATATTCCCTCCAGGAGAGACGTTTTAATATTTGGCACTATTTCACACTAATCAATTAAACTCACTATTAAAATTTCACTATTTTTAAACACCACAAAAGACGTAAATTTAATTTGCAAAAAACAACGCGAACGCGGACAATAGCAAACGAGCTGCAAACTAAAAAACAAAAGGAGTGGAAGGTAACAAGTTGGAGTGTTTGCACATGTTCGCCGCTAGAGCACTCTAGGGTCGTGTATTGTTGTGCGGGCTGGTTAAAAATTCAAGATCTATTTCTATTACTTTATTTTATTATTTGATAAATAAATCGTCATTGCAATCATAAGCAACATGGCTAATCTCATTTTTCCTATTTTTCAGCTATTGTAAGTGCGGTAAAGAAAAGTTTTGGTAAAATAAGTCAACTTATTTAGGACATAAAAATTGCATGTTTATTTAATTTATAACAATTACATTTTACAACAACATACAGAGTACCAGATAGGCCTATATATATATTCATTAAATTTTAACTCAGGAGAGTAAATTAAAAATCTGGTGTGTCTGGTCGAACAGCACTCTCTCTCTTGCCGAAGGGTGTGCATATTTAGTTCCCGACAGTACGATACATTTGAATTCATGATGTAAAATTTTTTTTTTTTTTTTTAAATAAAAACATTCACACTTTTTTCTCATTCACACTCACACTCACACACACATTCACACAGTCTTTTCGGCAACTTAGGCCATTTAAGACTTTGACGATAACCGTTGTAATATAATATTATCTATTATGTGTTCAGGCATTTCTATTTAAGCCATCTGGTATCCAGATGGCTTAAATAAAATCATCGGACTGCCTGGGTCCGAACCCGCGACGTTTGGTATAGGAGGTAGGCACGCTACATACTACGCCACACCCGGGGGCTGATGCAAAATTTATAAGTATGGGAAAATATTTATATTTTGTTACCATGGCAACCATTTCTCCTATCTTTCCTATGAAGTACAATAGTAAAGTGGTCTTCGGACTGGTGTCAGAACCCTGGACCCTTGGTATACAAGGCAGGCGCGCTACCAACTAGTCCGAGCCAACTAGGCCAAGCCCGAGGACAAAAAACCTTAATCAAATTTAAAAAAAGGCCTCTTACAGAATATTCTTTAGGAGACGTTGGTTAAACCCAAAATACAACTTACAGTGGTTTACATCCTACACACATTTGTTTGTTCAGTGAGATCCAAAGTGTATTAATAAATGATAGCCTTCCCGTGGTCGAGTGGCAAAAGTTGTTGGCAAATGTCATTAATGATAGTCTGGAAGCCAAAGGGGCACGGATTCGGATCCCAGGAAGTCCGATGAATTTATTTAAATCATTTGGATACCAAATGGTATAAATAAATATGCCTGAACCCCACAAAATATATTGTTTCTAAATACTGTCATTAAACTATATGGCCTGAGATGCCGAAAAAAAAATGATAGAGCCAGTGGCGTAGTTAGGGAGGGAGGGGGAGGGGCGCACCCAGTGACACACGTTTTGAGAATGACACCAGACCGTGAAAAAAAAAAAACAAAATAAAAATGTAACCCATCACAATTAAGCACGAAAATATTTTTATAATATTAATACAATTTGAATTGTGTCTTTATTATAAGTAAAACTTTTGTTCCTTCAACAGAATAGCCAATACAATACACTTTATTATAAAAAAAAATTCCCTAAAGAATGAATAAAAATATTTGTTTATCTAAATTAATTGCTACTGATATGTGATGATGTAAGCATCAAATTCGGATGAGAAGTTTCCAATATCTTTTAACAGTATACATATACAAAAATTATATAATAAAGAAGAGAAGAGGGGGGAGATGGTTTTATTTTTTTTTTCGTTGGTTTGGGATATATAACTGCAGAGATAGGATTCTGCATTTGCCACCCCTGCAACTCAAACACACACACACACATACATAGAGAGAGATTGAGCCTCGGGCATGTATTATATATACAGGGCGGTTCTGGCGAGATAACGCAGGGGTTCTGTACGCACGTTTGTTAGGCTGGGTGTACTATATATATATCGACCGACAGACACCTTACCCTTACCCTTACGCACCCCCTTACTCTCTCACCCGAGGCATACAAGTCCACCCTTGACCAGGGCAGAACAAATTAGATCCAATCAACTGGAAAATCACACGGACCAGCATCAAATTGATTGCGATATTTTCGATTTAAACGTATTTACTCTACCCATCGCCATTTATGAGCTCTTAAATGGTTTCTTATTAGAGAGGGCTGCTTTCGATTTTCTTTCCATTTGCACATAATAATTATTTTTATTAATCTCTATATAAATATTAATTTTTCAGCTAAGTTTTGTAAATTTTTGAATAAATGGATAAATAGTATTTCTCCTTTGCATTCTTGCACAAGATCTGATGGAAACAATAAATAAATCGTGCATTTTATTTCTTATTTACTTAAGTAAGAAAATATATGAACTCCTATTTGGAAGAGGAAGCTACCGCAAAACGCCAGCCTGTGGAGTGTGGCCTATTTCAAGGCGTTTTCACCGATCAACAAAAAAAAATTAGAAGGGAGGGGAGCCTTCTCGGGAACAACAGCCAGGTGAAATAAAAAGCTTTATTAAATAAAAGAAACTTGTTTTCTTTCTTGGACAAAAAGTGACAGGTAGTATGTCGTTTTTTTGGTATAATTATTAAAAATCTATAAATTTTCAATAATATTTATTTTTGGTTTGCAGGTGCGCTAACATAAATATTATTGAAAATTTATCGATTTTTAATAATTATACCAAAAAACAACATACTACCTGTCACTTTTTGTCCAAGAAAGAAAACACAAGTTTCTTTTATTTAATTGTATTAATTTGGACTGCATCCACCATTTTATCAAAAAAAGCTTTATATTTTGTTGCCGACGTTTCGGGTGCTAGTCGCACTCCTCCTCCTTCAGGCCAACCAAAATTGTCAAAGTTTAGGTTATAGGGTAGGCCTACTGAAATTTAATTTCAGTACCGCATACCGTGTTTCGGGTTATAGTCGCACTCCTCTTTAGGGTAAGCAAAAATGCATAACATGTACTAAACTTTGACAATTTTGCTTGCCCTGAGGAGTAGCACCCGAAACGTCGGCAACAAAATATAAAGCTTTTTATTTCAAATGTCTGCTATGAAGTGCAAGAGTAAAGTGTGCTTCAAACAATTTTGAGAGCAAAATGAGAATATACATTTTAAAGAGCATCTAAAAAATAATTGATTTTTGAATTTTAATCAAAATCGTTATAGCGAATTTTGAGAAAATCGAAAAAAACTGAAATAGTACATCAGTAAAGTACTAGTACTTTTTGGCCGATTTTGATTAAAAGCTTATTTTCACGCCTCAGAGGGAAGCCTAACTTAAATATAAAATTTAAACCTCGTAGCTCAATTCCTTCATGCTTTAAATTGAACACAGACCGCGAAAACTATTTTTTTGGATTCAGGAGACCTCAAAACGTGTATATCCATCAAAATCTCGACATCCAATTTTTGACATGAATCCAATACTTTCTCTCTCTATATATTAACATATTTAAAGGTAAGAGAAAGTAAAAAAAAGAAATCTGCACTGCTTATTATTATTAGCAGGCGACCAATATCTAACCGAGTAAGAACAGCGACCGAGATCTTTGTAGTTAAGTAATATCAAGTTGCGCTGAATTTTGGGATAGGTGGCCCCCGAGAGACAAGTAACTCTCCAGACGGCCCAAGTTGAGAACCATTGGCCTATCCATGTCTAAAATTTTAATATCGGCCAATATTTTATCTAATAATCTAATATTCAACTAATATCTAATAATCCTAATCTAATCTAAGGTGGAATTGGGGCAGAGCCTTAACCTTTTTATTCCTTTTAGAATGCATCGTCAGACCATAGTAACTTCCTCCTCTCGTTTATTTGCCCGAGGGATGATTTTATACATTTTTTATTTAATGAAATAAAAATCGCCGTTTTTGGAATATAATTTAAATAGAACTTTTGACTTAAATCTCCCTTAGGACCCTCATGAATTGTATTACCAATTTTGTAGTCAATATGATATATGGCTAGTTTTTTTCTTTTTTTTCTTCCTATGAATCGTTATATTTATATATATTTTTCGATTCGCAAATATGTCGTGCAGCAATTAAAAGTTGATGACATGAATCATTAATCGTTTTAATAACATCAATAATAGATTTCACATTTCATTTATTCATGATCCTGAAATAATAATTCCCCATTGGCCAGAAAAATCAAACGTGGAAATAAAATAATATGCAAAATGTTAAATATAGAGCGTTATTAGTAGATGAACGAAAAGATTTGTTTAAAAATTATTAATATCTAATATCGTATCCCGTAAAAACTTTTTATTGAAAGAAGCAAAGAGGAAATTACTCATAAATCACCTAGAGGGTTATAATATTAAAAATATTTTTATAGAAAAGACCACAAATTGACTGATTACGCAGGATAAAAGCTTGTTTGAAAAAAAGATTGAATAACTTTTGCTTGGAACTATAATTTTTGATACATTCTGTATTTTCCTTGGAGCAAGGCGCCTACTTGTCTTTCGGTGAAATTGTTTGGGGTTTAAAAAAGCTATGTAAAACCGGAGCCACTATTAACTGTCACACTAAAGAGCCTTGAGTTTAAACAACAAATACACTTTTTTTTTAATACATGATTAAAAGAATAGTTACTTTTGACACACTTAAGCGTTTGGATTTCTAAACTCAAGAGTAAAGTCTTCTAAGTGGAGCCTATTGTATTTATTTCAATTTTGCCAATTTAACAAAATATTCACTCTTATTATTCACGTCACAATTACAATACCAATTCTCATCTTCAACAAATGTTAATCACAATTACAATTTTGAATTCAACAATAGCTGGGTATGCAAATGTATGTTAGAGATTTCTCAAAACTTTCTGTAATTTGGGAGAAATATCTGAGAAATTTGATGAAGACATGAGTTAAAGCGTTGTAAAAATAAGTGAACAAATAAATCACCTTTTTTTAAACATTAGACATTTATTTTTGAAATAAATAAGGGCTGAGGCTCTGTTAATTTTGGCTGAAGTCTAACTGGAATACTTTTTTGAATTGAGCGTCCCATTTGGGGGCTTGCCTTATTTTTATATATATATAAGTGGCTATTGAAAAAATAATCTTTTCATTTTTAATTTAAATTTATCATATTTTTCTTCTATTCGTTTCTCTCTTTCTATTTTTATGTACCTGTCTATAATTATCAATATTTATATATATCATGTATTATTTTCATAAGGGCTAATGGGGCTAATCAGCCCTTGCCCAATATAATTTAATAAATCAAATCAATCAATCAAATCAATCTTTCTTGTTTAATCGATTATTTTGCACAGCCCTACCCACCTCCCCCATTTTTGAGTTTTGAATAACTTGGTCCTCTCTAGAGCAAATTTGATGAAAATTGGAATTTAAGCTCAAAGTAAAAAATATAAAAGACTTAAATGAACTCAAAATCCTCACCATTTTTGAGTTTTGAATAACTTGGCCCCCAATAGTCAAAGTTTGTTGAAATTTGGATTGTAGGTGCATCATTATGAATGGGTTTTTTGCGACCCGAAGAAATAGAAACATGCCAGCCAGCCGCAAGGACTGACGCTTGTTAAAAATATAGAAGGAAGGGACAGACATGTAAAGAAGGACTGCCAATCCCAGGTCGGGAAGCTCGAGGTCGCCATCCAAGTACTCACAAGATGTGGGTCCCTGAGCAACATTTTGAATTCATCATAGTTTTTTTATATTTTACTCTGAGCTTAAATTACAATTTTCATCAAATTTGCACTAGAGGGAGCAGAGTTATTCAAAACTCAAAAATGCGGAGTCGGGGATAAAACAAAATTTTAAATTTCTAATTAACAAATATTTAATTTTATCCATTCCAATTTTGCACTTTGCTCCATTTTAACAATATAGCTAAGCCAGAAATGTTTATTAAATATAAATGTCTACACTTGACTTGAAACTGTGTTTTCTTGTACATTGGGTTTGTAAAATAATTGGATTGACCTACAAAGAAGAAAGTAACTATGTTGTCGAATGCATTCTGTAGGTAGATAGATATAAGCAAATAACGCCTCCGGCTATTTCTAAATGGTTTTAACTACCCATCAACGATGCGGTATCCGCTCACTATCTCTTTCTCTTTCACTCTCGCTTTTGGCCTATCGCCCACTCTCTTTCTCCCTCAGCCACCTTCACTCGCCAATTAATCACAGCTAGGGACTCTAATCGTTTAATTCGCAAGGGCAAATGATTAATGGACACATATGCAGCCTTCGTACCATATACACATCACAACACTCTCTGTTGGGAAATACCAATACGTGTATGTTTATATATATACCTAGATATATAAAATTTGCGACGATCGATGGTTGCTGATTGGTCAGCCATAGACTCTCATTAGTTAGACTATTTTCAATCAATCAGAAATATCCGTATATGGTTTTAAGCACAACTTAATTAACAAGATATTAACAGTCGAAAGAATAAAAAAAATATATATATTTGGTTATTATAATCAATGATTTCTGATATAATAATATACAGAATATAGTAAGAAGGATGAATAAATAAAATCTGGAGATGATTTTTAGGCCAATTTATTTGGATTAACTCCTTCCGCTATGGGTCGCGTTTCGGAGCCAAAACGACTCCTTCTTCAAGACAATACGGGGTCATTCTTTGTTTGGCTCCATTGTCTTTCACTACATGAGTACTAGCGTGATTAACCACAACTTCTAATGACAAAATTGAGGGATATTTGTTTTCTTGACCCAGCATGGTCCTGAAGGAGTCGTTTTAGCACCAAAACGTTGACCCATAGTAGAAGGAGTTAATCAAAATAAATTGGCCTGAAAATCATCTCCGGATTTTATTTATTCATCCTTCTTACTATATTCTGTATATTATTATGATGAAAAAATAGTTTTTACATTTTTAAAAAACCATGACGATCAGAAATCATTGATTATAATAACCATTTTTTTATTCTTTCGACTGTTAATATCTTGTTAATTAAGTTGTGCTTAAACCATATACGGATATTTCTGATTGATTGAAAATAATAGGGGTGAGCAACCTTTTTAATCAACAGGCCAATTTAAATTTTAAAATTTTTTGGCGGGCCGCACATAAAGTAACACTAATTAATAATTTACAAAACTTTATTTATAATAAACATTAGAATAAAAAAATATAAAATTAAAAAAAAAGTAAAGATTTCATATACAAATTTTAATGCAAAATAAAAACAAACAAGAAAAGAACCGAAAAACGAATTTACTTGAAATTTTTAATGAGAAATTTGCCACTGTTTTTTTGATACAAGCTGATCAATATCAACCGGAATTGATCAGGTAGCTACATGTACGCAGCTTTCTAATAGTGCACCCACTCAGTCTTAATCGGTGGTCATTTTTGATTAATTTCATGGTTGAAAATATACTGATAATGATAAAATTAAAATAAAAAATATTTATTTTCAATTTTAGAAATGATTGGCGGGCCGCATAAACATATTTAACGGGCCACAAGCGGCCCGCGGGCCGCGTGTTGCTCATCCCTGGTCTAACTAATGAGAGTCTATGGCTGACCAATCAGTAATCATCGATCGTCGCAAATTTTATATATCTAGGTATATATATAAACATACAGGTATTGGTATTTCCCAACAGAGAGTGTTGTGATGTGTATATGGTACGAAGGAAAGCGTTTGAAAATTTGATAAATAAATATATATATTTATATATATATATACTGTATTTAAATAGCCGGGCCACAAATGAATAGGCCAGAATCAATAGCAAAGAATGGAAATATATTTTCGTCACTTTGATACTCAAAAGAAAAGACATTTTAACAACGTTTAACTCAAAAATTGAATTTTCGGACTTCCGCCACTATGATGATTCTCAGCAGACGATATCAGCTCCGTTTCTGGCTACCCTTACTTCTTTCGAGTGGATAATCCGTTCATTTTGAGTGTTACTTCGATGTCTTGTATTCAAATTATCGGATATGTTCAATATGTGATGTGTTATATCCTCTTATTCTTTGACGTCAGACGGTTCTTCGGCATACTTGGCTTTGGCCTTTTCATAGCAGTCTGAAATGATACAATTTGAATTAATTAATTATGTGAAGACTATATAAGAGCTATGTTATCGAAATGAATAACTGATTCAATATATAGTAGAAAAAATAAAAGACCAAGCTGCTGTCTTTCTTTCTTTATTATATTAGAACCCACAGCGACGTTTCGGTAGACTATGCGACCATCTTCATGGTTAGGGTAGGTCAACAGAAAAACCCTCTAATCAAAAAACAGACCCTAGCCCTTATCAAAGACCGACCCTAGCCATGAAGATAGTCGCATAGTCGACCGTGGGTTCTAATATAATAAAGAAAGAGACATAGCTGTTTGGTCTTTTGTTTATCCTACTATATATGAGCTGATTTATTATACCAAACCAAATAACTGTCATAGAAACTATGAAGTTCGTATCACTTTGGGCTTATTTTTTTTTTTGGAGATTACATCACGGCCTTCGTCAAATTATGGGACAGAACTGCGCTGTCCGACAGTTTTTTTTTCATGCTGCCCTGCACTGCTAATGATATTTTATTGGTTTGCTAAATATATCGTACCCTTGTAGGTAACTATATTTAAGCAGCTATTACATATCCTATTGTTGTACTGAGTAAATTCGATTTGTTAGTTAAGCTACATTTCGTAAGACTAGTCGTAGTTATAGCACTTATGCAGTTGCAATGTTGTACGAAAATGTTCATCAGGGTTTATCTCAAGACAACAAGTTGAACAACGATTTAAGTAAACGAGATTTGTCCCTCCCCTTTTCTCTCGTTCTCTCTCTATTGGTTGACTCCAATTCACATCTCATTCAAACTTCAACTCACCAAGTTTAAACGAGCAAATTATTCACTTGACGATTTCGCAACCAAATAACAACACAACAACAAAAACACACACATAGACAGATGTATATATATATACTATATATAGATATATATATTCATCTATCGGCTTTTAAAATCAAACAATTTGAAATATTTACTTTAGATATTCAAACTTATCGATTACACACACCCAGAGATTTATTTATTTATCTTATCAAAAAAAAAAAGATATATTTACACACATATGTCTACATATGTCTTATTCAGATAAATATTAAAATTTTTATTTGTTATCTTTCCCACTCAAAGGTGACAATACTCAAACGCAAAGCATAATCGATTTATATTCTCATGGTCCCCATTAAACTAAATGAATATTTAGAGTTGTGCGGGAAAAAAAACAGAAATCTGAGTGGTCGCACATGCTTAAAATTGTTACACACATTACTTTTGACAATCGAAAGTTTTGTACTGTGCATGTCACCCGGGGGCCCTTAAAAAACCTCCCCCCCACCCCCTAGTCACCCCAGATTTTTTTGTGCCTAGATATATTTAGTTTACCATAACACCTTAGTTCCAAATTTGTGTTTTAAATGTTGACTGCTTGAAATAAACTATGATTATTTTTCAAAATTTTTTGAATCGAAGTTAACATGCCCATAGGGATTTAACATTGGCTCTTTGGAATGAAGAGCCGTAAAATGAATTTGAAAAATCTGAATTACTACATCAGTAAAGTGTACTTCAAACAATTTTCAGAACAAAATGAGAATATACATTTAAAAGAAGATCTAAAAAATAATTGATTTATGAATTTTAATCAAAATCGTTAGAGACGATTTTGAGAAATTCGAAAAAAACTGAAAAAGTAGTTCAGTAAAGTACTAGTTCTTTTTGGCCGATTTTGTTCAAAAGCTTATTTTGAGTATCCGGGAAGGTAACTAAGTTAAATATAAAATTTCAGTCCAGTAGCTCAACCCCTTCATGCTTAAAATCGTTAAACACAGACAGACAGATTTTGCTGGACCCACTTTTTTGGATTCAGGAGACCTCAAAACGTGTATATCCATCAAAATCTCAACATCGAATTTTTGACATACTTACAATACTTTCTCTCTATATATTACATTTATAGGTAAGAGAAAATAATAATCTAAATCACAGAGTATATATTCAAAATCAAGAATTAGTTAGCTGAATATAAGAAGATAAAAGAATGCAAAAAAACTACTTTAATTGGCTTCCAATCAATTGAAATAAATAAGGACGGGGTCTAGAATGGCCTTAGATGCCGTAAAATATTTTTTTTTTAACTTAATTAAATGGCCGTCTGAAAACCCATTTCCAATGGCAAAGTAAGTTGTTTCAGATATAGGAACCCGAGAAAAATTTTTTTAACCGGGGCATAATCTGACTTCTTATTCTCCGAGATCCTTATACACTGTTCACAATTGTAAATGTGACAGCGATTCTGTCTACCGTAAAATATTAAACGTAAAAAAATTATAAATATGATTTGAGTTAAGTTTGAGGTAAATGAGATGGTTTAATTGTTTAGCTGTTTTGACATCAGAGGCCATATATTTAAGGCCTTCCCCAAATTTAATAATACTAATATATGTAGTCGAGATTTAGAATTAAAGGGTTCGGCCGAGGTAAATTAGTTTGTTGCTTGACAAGTGGTAGAAAAATTACAAAATTGTTAATTTTTATGGATTAACAAAGTCATTCTCAGTCACTATTTTTTATAATTTTTCTTCCCCTTGCCAACCCACAATCATCTATCTCCATACAAATTCTTATTAAAATTGGCATCATTCATTAGAGGACAACACAATAGAAGACTATGCTAAAATTAAAAAAAATTTAGAAAATAATTTTTAGAAAAATTTAACAAAGAAAATGTTTGAAAGATGTGGTAGTGAATCGTGAGTCATTACTAGGATCAAAAAAACGAATAAAGCAAATGTTTTAAGTGCATCAAGCATATTTTATAAAATATCTTGCAATGGAATCAGCTAATTCACACACTTGCCAGATACATTCTTGTACACGATTCACAAAACATTTTTCCAAATTAATTTTTTTATAAATTGTATTTTTAATTTTTATTCGCTTTTATTTTAACTTTAACATTGCCGTGTTCAGTGGATCTTCGCCCAAAAACAACACAAGTTTTAAATAAAAGTATGAAAACAATAAATTAAAGTTGAAACATTCTAGAATAAAGAGTTCTTAAAATAAATATCCTCATCGTGTTGAAAAAATTTTACTCAGCCATGTCTTATTACTATTAATATAAAACATACAATATATAGCAAAATATTACTTTACTCAGAAACTTAGAGGTTCTTCTTCCTCGCTCCTTGATCAAGTGACAGGTGGACTTAATTTCCCTCTGAATCACTTCTATCAACTTGTTTAAGAAGTTCCGGTTCCAGGCCTCGCCGAAGTCGAGTTCTTTTGAAATTTTTGTTCTGAAAGTACCGAATTGCGATCTATTTTCCACTGGAACAAAGATCCCTGTCATAAATAGTCAGTCTCAGACGACGAAAGACCTAAAAATAAAAAATAAAATTTATTTATAATAATTTGGTTTATGAGAAAGTTAAAATTTTGTTTTATTAAATTTATAGTATTAATCTTTGAAAGAGTGACATTAATGAAAATTCAATGGAAATTTTAAGCTAAAAGACGAGGTAACAACTTAAAGAAATAGATAATAAGAGTTAAAAAAATTTTCGTCATTGAGAGTTTTTTCTATTTATTCAAAATTTAAAATTGATTTAAAATAAAAAGTATGGTATTGAGATCCTAAATTCTAATAATCTCTTAAAACAAAATACATAAATTAAATTTATTTGCACGATCACAAACCAGAAACTTTTATACTATTTGAGACCCTGTAGGTAGCCAGTACGAGAAATAAAATAAAATTTTATTTCAGACTGCTCGTTGACGTT
The DNA here is from genome assembly GCA_023213315.1 of Euborellia annulipes. Lineage (NCBI taxonomy): Eukaryota > Metazoa > Arthropoda > Insecta > Dermaptera > Anisolabididae > Euborellia > Euborellia annulipes. The sequence goes on along the minus strand of JAKCPI010026806.1, from coordinate 37,224 downwards.
TCGGGTGCTAATCGTCTCAGGAATATTTATTCAAATTGACAAATTAAATTAAAATGAGTAGTTGGAGCGAGCTTTCTTAATTAAGTTTGATTTTGTGGGTCAATATGGAGCATCAGATGTTCTTCCAAATATTAAGCAAGTTTCGAATAGACCAAAATTATTATATTGAGGACCTCCTTCCCAAGACATCATAACAAAGAGAAATTCTAAAAAAAAAGACAAACTTAAAACAATAAGACGATTGCAAAAGATAGAAATTATTCTCTATACTCAAAAAAACTAAATGAACTAAAAAAATATATATATATTAAAATTGAAAATGTTGAATTCTATACAATAATGAGTTAGTATGAATTATTTGACGCTTGAATCAAGGTGCTTAAATTAAATGACCTCAAGGTTTAAGCAATCAATCAATAACTGTAAATGAAATAATTCAAAAAATGGACTTCATCTGATTATAATAATTGATTGAATTATTATAATGTATTATATAAAATAACATATAACACATTTTTAAGCCAAATGAATTGAGTATTGATCAGTTTATATTTATACCTGATATGTGAAGGATATATATTATTATTACTTATTATAATCTAATTAAACAATCAGAAATTAGGACCAGTGTAATATTTTCTCGGCTAAATAATTTTAGAAGCTGTCAGTTATTCGAAGTATAGTGAAGCAAACGGCCGATTTCTAAATGACAACGTCGCATTGCTGGCTCTGTCACAGTCAAATATTTTATACATAATAATTAATATCTTCTATACCACAGAAATATCCGTACCAAAAATAGCAGATGGCTTTATGCCAACATTCTTTTAAATAAATAAATATACTAGAGAATGTGGCTTAACGAAAATTTGCAGCAGAAAAGATAATTGAGTGTTAGATTCAATGATATTTAGGTTAATAAGATGTCTGTCTTCGGAAGAAGTGAAATAAAAGACATTTTTCAATAAAAAATTCATACGTCTCTCAATTATTTATGATAAAATTAGAAACAAAGAAAAAAAGCATAAAAAACACAAACTTTTCGAAACAAATATCCATATAATAAGTATCGTAAAAATTAAATGGTAATAATAAATGTTTACTAAAGTAATAATTTTTTATTTTCTCAATTTATTTTTTAGTATAGTTAAAGTTTTTAAAATTGAATTCATTCTGTAAATGCCGAAATCGTCTTATTATTTTCGAACCACCTGTGGCTTGTCTATTTCAAAAATAAGCGCTCTGTCTCTCGCAACTCGGACAACTAACGCCACACGTGGATAAACTGCGAAGCTGAGCAGTTGCATCTTTTGCTAAGAGATGGCAGCACAACCACTATTTTTGAACAAGCCTTATATGGAAAAATAATAAGTTGTATTAAATAATTAAAAAAATATATATACATTTTAAGATGAATAATAATTAAATTATTTTATATTTAAAAAAATTAGTTAAATAAAATAAACTTTGATATAAAAAATATGTGAGGAATGGGTGATTGTGAGGAAGGGGAGAAATTAAAGACTTGTTGAACGTCTCGGATAATTTGTTTACTTGTTGGATTCACTTAGATAACAATCATCAGTATTTCAACCATAAATCATCTAGATAATAAAATAAAACTAATAATCTAAAAAGAAAACACAAGAATAAATGTTTACGTTTATTTCTAAAAAAAAAAAAAAAAAAAAAAAAAAAAAAAATTATAATAGATTTGTGTAACTTTCGATTAGGTAAGAGAATATTGTGTCCTGTGCGACCAGTCACACCATATTTTTTTTTTATTATTTGATACTCTTATAGTGTGTGTATGTGTGTGTGTTAGAGCGACCGCCTCTCTGTGACGTCACTCAATAATGAACACAGACACACCAACACGAACAGAGGATAAGCTTCAACGGTCATTTGAAATTATGAATTTTTTTTTTAAAGATTTGTTGATTGATTAAATTTAAAACACGTGACATTTTTGCATTTCTTTATAATCATTCTTTCTCTCTCTTTCTATTAATATAAAAAATAATAAAATGATCTTGCGATTAAGCAATGCTAAGTCTGGAGTAGCCTAGGGTGGGTGACCCGGAGGAATCATAGTGCGGAATGTCCCCTGGTAGCCATCGGTACAAAAAATAAAAATAATAATATTATTAAACTCCTTTATGGCATCAGAAGCTATGAGGAATAATAAATAAAAAATACGTTCTTAAATAATTTTTCTCCCTATTTGTTAAGAGACAGTTATAAACACAAAATGATTTTCACCATTTCAACTGATGCAATGGCGTGTGATGTGCTCTCAAATCAGGGATTTTACTTTCTCTTACCTTAATATATAGAATTTTATCTTAATATATTTAGAGCAAGGGCGGATCCAGAGGGGTTTCTCGGGGGGGGGTAATCTGGTGTGACTCGTCGCACAGCACACTATTTTTTTTAAATTTCGGTAATTTAAAAGCGCATTCTGTACTTGTTTGCCAGAATATAAATACACATCAAATTTTTAAGTATTACTTTTAAAAATTTTACATTAAAAATAAATTTTTTTGCGAAAAAGTATTTTTTCGAATCTCGGGGGGGGGTAATTACCCCTTACCCCCCCTTGTATCCGCCCTTGATTTAGAGAGAAAGTATTGGATTCATGTCAAAAAATCGATGTCGAGATTATGATGATATACTTGTTTTGAAGTCCCTTGAATCCAAAAAAAAGTGGTTTTCGCAACTTGGTCTCTGTGTGTCTGTTGTGTGTCTGTGAACAAAATATCTCAAGAACGAAAAGAACTATGAGGTTTAAATTTTGTATCTAAGTTAGACACCCTCTTGGGACAAGAGACAAAGCTTTTGAAAAAAATCGACGAAATTTTTTCGATTTTCTCAAAATTCGCTCCAACCTTTGGTTTCTCCCGATTAACTCAGCTTGTCAGCCCCCCCCCCCCCACATGAGGAATAAAAAACAGTTAAGAATAAAAAAAAAGTGCAGGAGGTGGATTTGAACTCGCGATGTTTGGTTACGAGAGAATGAAAAAAATACAGCATGCTTGTGGACGAATTAACCACTTGCGCCACTCTTTACTTAATTCGTTTAGGGACAAATAAGCCATATAAGAAACATGAAATAAAAGAAGTATTAAAAAAATTTTAATATTCCACATATGATATATCATTTTTCATTACTTTTTATGCTGATTAATAATTTATAATCAAAATTCCAAAAACATGCATAGTTTTCAAATAATTGAATGGGCAAACGTCAGATTGTTTATGCCTTGATGTAATTAAACCAAAAACTCTATCTAACATATGATACATGTCATTAATTCTTGAATTCCCCCTGATTCCAGAGAACTAAAGCCCTTTTAATTATATGATCTAATTTGGGAGTTATTGGCGATCAAAGTTAAGCTTATTTTCGACCTTAATGACATCAGCCCACTCAATTCTATATTATCGAAAAAGCTTATTTAGCATTGTCTGATTAAAACCAAATTTTTACCAGAGATTTATAATTAAAAAATGAGTTTTTTTCTAAAGTTTCATTGAGATTGGTAAAGAAATAAATAAAATATTGAGTATTTTGTAAATTGAATTTTCGAATTCGGGATCCGGGATGCGTAAAGAGAGCGATCTGTGAACCGTGTCTAGGCTTATATTTGAGATCCCAAATTCTAAAACTCAATTTACAAAATAGTCAATATTTTATTTATTTCTTTACCAATCTCAATGAAACTTTAGAAAAAAACTCATTTATTAATTATAAATCTCTGGTAAAAATTTGGTTTTAATCAGACAATGCTAAATAAGCTTTTTCGATAATATAGAAAATTGAGTGTTGATGTCTTTAAGCTCGAAAATAGTCTTAACTTTGATCGCCAATAACTCCCAAATTAGATCATATAATTAAAAGAGCTTTAGTTCTCTGGAATCAGGGGGAATTCAAGAATTAATAACATGTATCATATGTTAGATAGAGTTTTTGGTTTAATTACATCAAGGCATAAACAATCTGACGTTTGGCCATTGAATTATTTGAAAACTATGCATGTTTTTGTCATTTTGATTATAAATTATTAATCAGCATAAAAAGTAATGAAAAATGATATATCATATGTGGAATATTAAAATTTTTTTAATACTTCTTTTATTTCATGTTTCTTATATGGCTTATTTGTCCCTAGAAAAATTAAATCAAGTGTAGCTCAAGTAGTTAATTCGCCAGCAAGGAATCAATATTTTTTTCCATCCTCACGTAACCAAACTTCGCGAGTTCAAATCCACCTCCTGCACTTTTTTTTTTTAATTCTTAACTGTCTTTTATACCTCATGTGAGGGGAGGGGGCTGGCGTATTAATCTTTAAAATTTTATATATTCAAAATAAATTTGGAAGAGGGACCAGGGAGCCTTCCTGGTGAACAGCAGCCAGGGTAAATAAAAAATTTTATTCTTTGTTTCCGACGTTTCGGGTGCTAGTCACACCCATCCTCAGGGCAAGCAAATTGTCAAAATATAGTACCAGTTATGCGGCACCGGAATATTCATTTCAGGTATCAACATGAGCATCAACAAAGAATAAAATAAAATTTTTTATTTACCCTGGCTGCTGTTCACCAGGAAGGCTCCCTGGTCCCTCTTCCAATTTGAATACTGTAGATATTCAACCAACAAATTCCTTTCAAAATAAAATTTAATTCCGAAAAAAAATATTTTTCTCAAATATCTGGGGAGAGGGAGGTAATTATCTTCTTTACTCCGCCCCCCCCCCCCCACCCTTGTATCCGCCCTTGATAAAAGCCTTATTTAGTTTCAGATTTTCAATTCCTTGAAACTTATTTATTTATTTATTAAATAAAAGAAGATTTATGTTATTTTATACGAATTATGATTTCAGGGTAATTTTGAATAAAATTTTATATAAAAATTGCTCACTAAATTTCTGGCGGGTACGGACGGGCCTGAAGAATGTTAAAAAAGTACGGGCCTGGTACGGGCGAAAAGCCAAAAAAAAAAAAAATACGGGCACGGGCGGATACGGACAAAAAAAAATCGACCCGTCCAGGGCTCTAACTATAACTTTACTAATGTGCTTTTTCAGTTTTTTTCAATATTCTCACAATTCGCTCTAACGATTTTGATTAAAATTCAAGATTCAATTATTTTTTAGATGCTCTTTAAAATGTATATTCTCGTTTCGCTTCAAAATTGTTTGAAACACACTTTACTCTTGTGCTTCATAGGAAGATAGGAGATGTGGTTGCCATGATAACAAAATATAAATATTGTATTTTCCCATGTTTATAAATTTGACATCTTAAATTCCAATTTATTGGCGGAAACTAAATATATGTCGACACGGAAAATCTGGTGTGAAAACACAGAACACAACTTTCGATTACCGAAGGTAAGAGAAAGTTGTGCTAAATTATAAAAGAAAATCTTTATAATTGAATTAAATATCTGATTTGTGCTGCACTCTTGTGGTAACTTTAAAAATTGTACTTATAACTCTAAAAGTCTCCACAAGGTCGCAGCACGAATCAGGTTGAGATCTCTTAATTTATATGATAAATTTCCAATGATCCCGGAGAACAAAAACAGAGAGGAGGCTATTTTTATGGCACCAACACACTCTTTTACTAGATTAGGCCCTACTCACTAGCCCAGAGGGGCCCGGCCCCCCCCCCCCCCATTGGACCCACAAAAATTCAAAAGTTTTATTTAATATTTTAAAACTAAACAAAAAATTATAAATTTGCCAGAATGGATAGCTAAAAACGCAGATTTTAGTGCCTAATTTTCAAAAAATTTTCCAAACCCCTTAGACCTCCGGAAGTAGTCTGTCCGAATCTGGCCTCAATAAATCATGATAACCCTAGGTATGATTATTAATCATGATATTTCTGTAAACTTGGTAATTTTTTTACAATTGATCAATTTTTTACTTGCTCATGTTTTCGTGTAAGTTAACGGTTACCGAAATATTGCTCTACACTGTTTAAGGGTTTCTTTAAAAGGTGGCTATTAAAACTTTTTCAAGATGGCTACTAAGCGAGAGTGACGTATCATTTTGATATTATTCAAATTAGACAATACAATTGTTTAAATGATTTTCGGAAAATTTTCTTTTTTTTTATTTCATTTAAGATCTTTTTCGGCATCGAAGGCCATTTATTTCAATTGGATTGGTAGCCGATCTAATTGAAATAAATTGTCGCATGAGACGGGATGCAAACCCGCGGTACAAATAGCAAGAACGCTACCCACTACACCAAGGCCCGAGGGCCTCTTCGGTCAATGACGAGCGAAATATGTTCTGACACGAGTCTTCAAAATTGTACCGTTTTGTTTTAGCATATTATAAAATTTGTAAACGAATACAGTTCTTTATTAATGTTAATTTGAATCCGGAACTAAATAAATATCACCCCTATTACCCACTACTCTTCTGGTGTGCGCCACAGCCTCTTCACCTTCTCTACATAAATTTTGGACCATTGGCTAACAATCCCGGTGAAATAAATAGAGACGGGGTTTAAATGGCTTTCGCTGCCGAAAAAAAGCTTAAATGAAAAAAAAAAAAAATTGTGCCCCCCCTTGACCAAATCCTGGGACCGCCACTGGCCCTACTACTATTTTAATACTGAAAAACGAAATTCGTAGCGCCGTAATCATCTCAAAAATTTTTATATTTTCTAAAGTAAAATTAAGTTTCAAGGAATTGAAAATCTGAAACTAAATAAGGCCTATATCAAGGCCGGATACAAGGGTGGGGGAGTCAAGAAGGTAATTATCTCCCCCTCCCCCGAGATTTGAGAAAAATATTTTTTTAGGAAATTAAATTTTATTTTGAATATATACAATTTTAGAAATTAATACGCCAGCACCCCGCCCCCTCACATGAGGTATAAAAGACAGTTAAGAATAAAAAAAAAAAGTGCAGGTGGTGGATTTGAACTCGCGAAGTTTGGTTACGTGAGGATGGAAAAAAATATTGATTCCTTGCTGGCGAATTAACTACTTGAGCTACACTTGATTTAATTTTTCTAGGGACAAATAAGCCATATAAGAAACATGAAATAAAAGAAGTATTAAAAAAATTTTAATATTCCACATATGATATATCATTTTTCATTTCTTTTTATGCTGATTAATAATTTATAATCAAAATGACAAAAACATGCATAGTTTTCAAATAATTCAATGGCCAAACGTCAAATTGTTTATGCCTTGATGTAATTAAACCAAAAACTCTATCTAACATATGATACATGTTATTAATTCTTGAATTCCCCCTGATTCCAGAGAACTAAAGCTCTTTTAATTACATGATCTAATTTGTGAGTTATTGGCGATCAAAGTTAAGACTATTTTCGAGCTTAAAGACATCAACACTCAATTTTCTATATTATCGAAAAAGCTTATTTAGCATTGTCTGATTAAAACCAAATTTTTACCAGAGATTTATAATTAATAAATGAGTTTTTTTCTAAAGTTTCATTGAGATTGGTAAAGAAATAAATAAAATATTGACTATTTTGTAAATTGAGTTTTAGAATTTGGGATCTCAAATAGAAGCCTAGACACGGTTCACAGATCGCTCTCTTTACGCATCCCGGATCCCGAATTCGAAAACTCAATTTACAAAATAGTCAATATTTTATTTATTTCTTTACCAATCTCAATGAAACTTTAGAAAAATACTTATTTTTTAATTATAAATCTCTGGTAAAAATTTGGTTTTAATCAGACAATGCTAAATAAGCTTTTTCGATAATATAGAATTGAGTGGGTTGATGTCATTAAGGTCCAAAATAAGCTTAACTTTGATCGCCAATAACTTCCAAATTAGATCATATAATTAAAAGGGCTTTAGTTCTCTGGAATCAGGGGGAATTCAAGAATTAATAACATGTATCATATGTTAGATAGAGTTTTTGGTTTAATTACATCAAGGCATAAACAATCTGACGTTTGCTCATTGAATTATTTGAAAACTATGCAAGTTTTTGGAATTTTGAATATAAATTATTAATCAGCATAAAAAGTAATGAAAAATGATATATCATATGTAGAATATTAAAATTTTTTTAATACTTCTTTTATTTCATGTTTCTTATATGGCTTATTTGTCCCTAAACGAATTAAGTAAAGAGTGGCGCAAGTGGTTAATTCGTCCACAAGCAATCTATATTTTTTCCATTCTCAGGGACCAAACTTCGCGAGTTCAAATCTACCTGCTGCACTTTTTTTTAAAATCATATTATCAATTTCTTTTTATTTTTAATACTAGCTTATAATTTCATTTATCTGTCATTATAACGAAAGAAAGGATTTGTGGAATATTACTTTTGGTAACCCTATGTTTAGGGAATATTGACAAATTTTTAAATAACTTTTTTTATTTATGTTGGCATGATGGCCACAATTTTAACCAATTGCGCTGGCTGGAGCACGAATCTAGAGGAGCACATAACACATCTCACTTAAACAATTTTTTCCTAATATCTAATCAAATTTACTTTTAGTATATTGATGTATTTTTCACTTTGAATCTCTTAGTTTACGTTTGCATTTGTATTATTTAAAATTTGATTATTTTTAATTTAATAACTCTTTCACAAGATTTGCTAAAAACTGAATAATTTTTTGTCTTACGCCTTCTGAGACAATCAAGATATTTATAAACAACGAGAGTTCACCATTTTGAAATAATAATATATTACAGAAACATTTCTTCTAACAAGTATTTAAGCAATAGTTTTGACATGACATATAAAAACAAAATATTTTAGGAATTAATTATCTAATTTATTATTTAGATTTGTGTTTCAAGAGATATAAATCTGAATTTAATTTTCATTTAGGAGATCGTCTTCAGAATCAATGTGACTAAAAGAAAAAAATAACGCGATTTGGATCCTTGTATCTTCCTCTGTTTTCTCGAAGAACCTTCAAAAATCTAAGGTTCTAAAGGACCTGGAGACTAATAAGATATTTATAAACAACAAGAGTTCAGCATTTTGTAATAAAATATATTACAGAAACATTTCTGGTGAGAATAGATTACATAATCCAGTATTTTCAAGAAAAACTTTTTCGTTTCTCTCCTTTTTTACTTTCTCTTACCCTATATTTTATTTATTTATAATCCTGTCATACTTAGTAATTATCACCCTCTCGTAATTTTTAACGCAAGTTTTTGATAATTTCACTAATTGCAATCACATTTCCAATTTCACTCTGCCAGAAATTGGCAAATTTCTGTATCAGTTTAGATAGGCCTATATAGGCCTAGATTAAATTGACATATTTTCTGAATCATAATTTTAGTAAATATACTAAAAAGAATCACACACATTTATATATATATGAATTTAATTAAAAATGTGAGTGATTATTTTTAGTATATATATATATATTAAAAATTGAAAATTCATCTTCCAAGAAATTCTATTAATATATATGGTAACAAATTTCATTTATCAATTTTAATAGAAGAATCTACCCACATAATTCAAACCTTACAAGCCAAAGTATCTCAACAGTAAGAAATTGTTTTTTTTTTTGTTTTTTTATTACAAAAACCCACTTTTTTCTCATTCACACACATACAGTCTTTTCGGCATCTTAGGCCATTTAAGACTTTAAACGATACTTGTATGTTTAATATATCTATTGGGGGTTCAGGCATTCTTTTTTAAGCCATTTGGTATCCAAATGGCTTAAATAAAATCATCGGACTGCCTGGGGTACAAACCCTCTACTTTTAGTATACGAGGTTAGCACGCTAACCCCTACACCAAGCCCCGAGGGCAAGAAATTGTTCGAGGCTGCGGTGAAGGGATATAGTGTTGGAATTTCTTCGACTTTTGATACACCGATTGAAATATCTCACTTCTGTTGATTTTCTACTTAAGATTTTGGCAAGCTGATGCAGACGGTTTGGAACAATTCATTCCTATAAACGATGAGACAAACTTTAACCTTTGACAAGGGATTTTAAATTTCACAATCATTAAATAAATGATCTTTTAAAAATACAATTTAAGAAAGAAACAATGGAAAGGCCGTAAAGCAGTTTAAGAAGTTCAAAGAAAAGAGACAAATTTTACATTTATTTGCCTCGGTATTTATCTTTGAAATGGGTGATAGAGAGACTCCGAAACATGAACAGCGGCAAATAAATTTAACAGAGCGAAAAAATTGTCATATTTCTTTGGACTCCACTTTTGATTTATTTTTACTAATTTTCACTTTTATCTTTTAGATTTTTTGCTGATTTGTTTATTATTTGGAGTAATTGCATCTTCATTCTAATGCATTCAACGGAGCTCAATTCGGATATATATATACCTCAGACCATGTTGCGAAAACCATTTTTTTGGACTCAGAGGACCTCAAAACGTGTGTATCAAAATCTCGAGTTCGAATTTTTGGCATGAATCCATTACTTTCTTTCTTTCTCTCTCTCTCTCTCTCTATATATATATATATATATATATATATATATATTTTTTTTTAAACATTAACACTTTTTTCTCATTCACACACACATTCATACAGCCTTTTCGGCAACTTAGGCCATTTGACGATAACCGTTAATTGTTTATATATATGAAGGAGGTGTTGATATTAGAATAGGAAGAATAAATGAGCAAGCAGCTAGTTATATTTCAATGTTTATATATATCTATTGGGGGTCCAGGCATTTCTATTTAAACCATTTGGTATCCAAATACCTTAAATAAAATCATCGGACTGCCTGAGGTCCGAACCCGCGACGTTCGGTATAGAAGGTAGGCACGCTACCAACTATTCCAAGCCCCGTGGGCATATATATACATATATAGTTAAGAGAAAGAAATATATTTTAGCTGTTACTATATTTTTAAATGATCCATTTATTGACGGTTTCATAATCAAATTTACCATGTTATTTGTACCTATTTTTTTTTTTTTTAAACATTCACACTTTTTTCTCATTCACACACACATTCACACAGTCTTTTCGGCAACTCAGGCCATTTAAGACTTTTTACGATACTCGTATATTTAATATATCTATTGGAGGTCCAGGCATTTTTATTTAAGTCATTTGGTATCCAAATCGGACTGTCTGGGGTCTGAACCCGCGACGTTCAGTATAGAAGGTAGGCTCGCTACCAACTACTCCAAGCCCCTTGGGCGTACCTAATTTTCTTTGATTGCAGTTTGGTTTATAACCCAAATGCTGCAATAGGAATTTATCAATAAAACAGTGTAGATTAATCCCGGGCATTCATATTTTGATTTCTATACAAACACGTGTGCAAGCTAAAATTCATTGAAACTGATTTTGGTTAAAATTTTAATAGGTAAAGTTGAAAATTGTCTATCGATTCCAATCCCCTTTTAACTCTTTTGTTAGCATCAGAGAACTCACATTTACACATTCCTCTTATACAATTATATATATATATATATATACCTGAAAGAGAGATATCATTGAGACAACCATTTTAACGTTATCTCTGCCCTTTTATAAATCTAGAATTAACACTTTTTTAGTTTATAACTTTTGTTATTAAACGATCGTCTGCAATAGGCAGCTATGACTTTATAGAAGTTGAGCGAAAGTTGGTCGATTTTTTGTCAAAAGTGCATATCGATTGGATTTGTTTAAAAAATCGAGTTGATCTGCAGTTGTGTCATGTGGGCACCTACATTAAACTTAATGCATTTATGTCCATCGACTAAACTATCCGCTAAAAATCGATCATGTGCGCCCAGCCTTAATTGCTACTATCATAATCTCATTGTATTTCACTTGAGAATTCCTTCCGCGATCATTGTTTTTGTTTTAATTGTAGAGTATTGCTTTCTAGGATACAATACAGCTTCAACAAATCAATCTAATTAAACTCTATACTTCGAGATAACATGCGATTTCTTGTATTCCATATATATAATAATAACAGGAATGAAAAGGGATGCAGCCAGGTAGGGATCTTCTATTATTCACACTCCTTTGTTGCAAAACATTTCGGTCAATTTTATTGTGCCATCTTCAGTTGCATAAGTTTTTTAGATAATAGAGTTGTTAATCGTCTGTTCATAACCAAGTTTTATACAATAGTCTATGTTTAAAAGAATTTCGAAAAAAAAATTGATTTTTCAGTCTCTTCACATATACAGTAGAACCTCGATAATCCTCGCTAAGTTCAAAACCTCCGTAACTTAAAAATTTTTTCAATTCCCTTCTCTTGAAAGCGTAAAACCTCTATTACTTAAAGAACAAAACCTCTGTAACTTAAACAAATATTTTGAGCATAGCCCTCGATAACTTAAAATAATATTTTGGTGACCTCTATAACTTAAAGTATTTCTTTACATATCATCGAAAAAATAGTTGATGCAGAAAATCAAAAATACATGAAGCAGAAAAAATTACTGATTTTTTTGTAAATAAATAAATCTATTAATTTAATTTATATTTAATTAAACTATTCTAAATAAACAAATAGATCAAACGAAATTCCTTTTTCACTCACGTGCCCAAAGTCAATAAACCTCGGTACGTTAAAAATTATATTCAATAACCTCTCTAACTTCAACTCTCGATAGTAAAAAACTCGATAACTCAAATTTCTAACCGTTTCCCTTGAACTTTAACTTATCCCAGAGTTTTACTGTATTTATTTACATTGTTCTTTTATACATAGGCTATTGTATAAGACTGGCTTATGAACAGACGATTAACAACCCTATTTGCTAAAAAACTTATGCAACTGAAGATGGCACAATAAAATTGGCCGAAACGTTTAGCAACAAAGGAGGTTGTTTTAATAGAGGCTCCCTACCTGGCTGCATTCCTCTTCATTCTTGTTATTCAATTCTACACAGCGATTTTCTATATTAATTATTCCATGTATATATATTTTTTTTTATCTCTTTTCAATCAATCAATCACATATAATATCATATATATATATATATATATATAAAAAACATGCAAACATTTGTTAACGAACTATAATTATTAAGATATATCCATAATTATTTATCATATTCGTATGATGATAATTGGAAAACCTTGATCTCCTGTATCTCTTTACATTCCCTCTATTCAGGAAATTCTCTGACAATCCCTAGGTAACTGCAAACCTAAATGCTTGTCCACTTTTGAATAAACCTCGATTTTCTTTTTTTTCTTCTCTCTCTTTCTATATATATATATATATATATATATATAGTACGGGAAAAAGAAAAAAAATAAAAATAAAATCGCTGTGCGATTAAATTGGCGCTCGGGCATTGGTGGCGAGCGTATATATGCGGGTTGGGGTGGGGACAAAGATAAAAAAAAAATACAAGAACTCGAGGTGAAATGGGTCGCCGGGGTGAGGAGAAGGAAACAGCCCTTATGGGCGAGATACGCCAGAGGGGTGGCCTGGCTTGATGGTGGTGAGGGGTGATAGTTTCGGGCGGCGCCGCATGTCTGCCCCCTCCACCCACTACGCCCACCCTCCCTCTCAGCTCGCCCGTTATAGGGTGCCACAAAAAACACCTTCACCTTAAGGGAATGGCAAATGGAATAGGGATGAGCTTTTATTATTATTATTATTATTATAGAGGGTAAAGAGGGAGAGAACGCCTGGAACTGCTGATGATGATGATGATGGGATAAAAATTAATGGCCAAATGATAAAACATTCAATGCAAAAACAAAATCTAAATCGTCTTAATTTGAAACATGCTTAGAAAAAAACTTTGGAAATTATATTATATTAAAGTGTAGTGTGCTTCAAACAATTTTGAGGGCAAAATAAGAATATACATTTTAAAGAGCATCTAAAAGATAATTGATTTTTGAATTTTAATCAAAATCGTTAGAGCGAATTTTAAGAAATCGAAAAAAACTGAAAAAATACATCAGTAAAGTACTAGTACAGATATGAGTAGAATGGCAGCCAGGAAAGAAATCAGACAAAAATTTAATCAATCTTTATCTAATTTTATTTCGATTTCCGACGTTTCGGACGCAAATCGCCCCCTTCCTCAGGACAATAGATAGTTAATAAAATACAGATGTGCGTATCCTGAGGAAGGGCGCGATTTGGGTCCGAAACATCGGCAATCGGAATAAAATTTGATAAAGATTGATTAAATTTTTTGTCTGATTTCTTTCCTGGCTGGCGATTATGTTGGAGCTGCGATAAACGATAAGAGCAGAGCTTAAATCAAAGCGTGTGTCAGCTCGCTAGTAGTGTTTACGTTGTAGCTGAGATAATAGCCAAGTTACAGGCGATGTCTAAAAGTTTAAACTGTTTTTAACAGTTGCAAATTGGTATTTTCTTCAAGAAAACTTGAAAATAGTAGTGAATAAAGCTGATCGGAGGTGAAGATTTTGTTAAGTCTATTTGCATAATGTTATAATTGACAGAAGTTTTTGAACATAACCTCATATTTTCAAATATATATATATATCTACAGTATGTCAAAATACACTATGATTTTAAAAATTATTAATAAATTTGTTTATTAATTAAATAAACCATTATTAAGATTATTATATATTATATTAAATATTTTAAATATAAATAGATTTAAAAAAAGAATAGATTGAATTGATGTGGCAGAAAAACGACAAACAAATAGTAAGTAAATTTATTTATTTTAAATAAAAATATATATATATATATTAACTTACAATTTGTTTGTGTTTTTTGTACCACTTCACGTCTAGAAAAATATATTATGAAAATTTTTCTCTTTTTTTTTTTATTCCCCAATGAGGGCCTAGGAATACTTCACTTATTAAAATGTCTAAATCCATCTCCGATAAGAGCAAAGAAAATGAATCGGAATCAAAGAAGGATTCTCAGCGCAGCACCAATATAAACAGCTCTATTCAAAAGCATGTTTCTATTTTCTTTGCTATGCTCTTATCGCAGCTCCAACATAATCGCACCCTTAAATATAAAATTTCAACCTCCTAGCTCATATCGTTGTTGTGATATTTTGTTCACAGACAGACCTTGTTGCGAAAACCACTTTTTTGGGGATCTCAAAACGTGTATATCCATCAAAATCTGGACATCGAATTTTTCACATGAATCCAATATTTTATCTCTATGTATATTAACATATATAGAGGTAAGAGAAAGTAAAAACATTTTATTAATTATTAAATACAGATAAAATTAATGATGATAAAAAATTATTGCTTGTTGAGTAGGTCATTGGCGACACGACTGGCATTTTTTGTATCATTTCTATGCCAGTCTTTTCCTTCGTCAAACTTTGAAATGGTCTGGCTTGTTTCTCTTTTTCTCATATTTCGAACCCTCATAAGGATAAAGCCAGAACCTGGTACCTGATATATTATATCCAATATTTGATTCATTTGTTTATTTTACAGGTATTTATGAAAACAACTGATTGAAATACATTTATAGAACAAAGAAAAATTGCATTGCTATATATTTTATAAAAGTTCAACATTTTTTCTCTCAAGAATGGAGATCATAAACTATGGAATTCGCAGAGCAACAGTGTGATATACCTGTATAAGGAAATTAGATTTCTCGTAAGTACGAATGCTCTTGTATTGGTATTGTAAAAATGTTGGTGTTTCAAAAATGAACGAAACTTGATGCTAATCTTATCATCCACCTCGGGTTAACTCAATCAAACTTAGAGCCAAGACCAGTCGGATGGCTATTAGTACATTTGATAGATTCCATCTATTCGCGCACTTAAATATAACCCGCGCTCTAAACTAGATGAATTAATGAAGAGATGGAGGGAAAAACGTTTCGAGGTATTTATTAAATATGCTTCAATAAATGGACCGAAACGTTTCCAAATATCTCGAAGACAAACACAAGCCAGACACCTACCAACATTAAGACTTGAGTTATAGGCAGATTGAGGCTCCCAAGTCAAGCCTAACAGAACACCAAGATCACTTGAACAACCCCTTCCCACATCTCAAAGACAACCAAAATTTCTGAGACATCCGCCTCTCTTGGGAACTAGCTAGCAAGACTGCGATCCAAAAATAATATCACCATTAATTTCCGGGCTCTCCTTGAGTAACATGGTCTTGAATGCCTTTATGCTCGAAGAGAGGCCATGCACATACTCCATCTTACCAGGCTTGTACAGGGAATTGTCGATGATTCTTATTCATTGTCCCAAACTTCCAAACCCCTTCAGGGACCACTCAAAGCGGCGACCTATTCTATTAGAAATATTTTCTTAAAAGATCCCCTCTATATAGGATATGCGAGCTTTATGATTAAGGAATACAATCAGTTTGACCTTTTCTTCTGATCAACTGAAACTCAGAGATGTTCTGTCTGTTGTAAATTGAATTATATTATATTATACGTTGAATTTTTGAATTTCTGTAACCTGCTAATAAGTGGCGTTAAGCTGTTGTGCAGTGTAATTAAATAAATAAATAAATAATCCACCAATCTTGAAAATGTCTCCAAAAGGACCCCCCGAACTTCGAAACAACCAATATATATAGCAGCGTTTCCCAACCTTTTGAAGTCCACGGCACCCCAAAGGTGCGTTGGGAATAATATTACACACTAGCGGCACCCTTCCTTTTTTCCCCTATCAAAACGAAATTTTTTCCGCCCTGGGGCAAATTTTTTTTCCCTTGCATGAAAACCATTTGACCTTTTTTTTGGCAAAGCATAATTTTTTCCGACCTACGGAAAATTTTGCCGCTTCCATTAAACTAATTGGACAGACTTTTTTTTGACGAGTTTGTGCTTTGTTCTCGTTATGCGAAAAGTCGCTCTTTAAGCGAGTCATTCTTTTACAATTTATTTTGCTCCTTATGCGAATTACTCATTATGAGAGGTGCTCGTTAAGCGAGGTTCTACTGTATATATATATATATATATATATATATATATACATATACGCTTATTCATATTAAAAGATCCGCTATTCATTTTTGAATTGAGCACGGTTTAAAAACCTTTTACTACCATATTTGATTAAATTTATTGGTAGTCAATGCGACCATTATAGAAAAATAAATTTCCTTTACTCCCAAAGAACAGAACAAAGCTTGCAATTAATTATATTTATATGACTAGGTGTTATCAAAGACAACATTGAGTATCTCGTAGTAAGGAAGAAAGAAAAGAGCGTTTGCAGCTAGGTTTATTTCGTTTGAGTATCTGTAGACTGTTCACCGCATAAAGAAATGATCATTTAATCATACAGCAGGCTCTGAGGACAGCCTAGACTTGGGATCTCGAGGGCATTAATTGAAATACAATTGGGTGTACAAATCTTGTTTTTCTTCTATCATAAATTCTACAGCCACAGTTGAAGTTATTTTTTCTTTAAAGCGCAAATTACCCTCCCTCATGAACATTAAAAAAATCTTAATAAGACCCTTTTTTCGGTTATAAGAGGAAGCTTGCCCCTCATTTAAATAGAAAGTAACTCCATATGAAATTAATTTAAAAAAATATTATTTATTTAAAAAAAAAAAAAAAAAAAATTATACATAGGCCTGTATAAAAAATCAAAGTTGGTAAAATAAATTCATCCCTGCCCTTTTCTATCTATTTATATTTTTTTTAATTAACTGAATAGGAATTTTTAATCAAGGTTCTAATTAATTTTAAATATATATTTTAATTAATTTTAAAAAAAGAAAAAAAATAAATAATTATATTCCACAAAAATAAAATTGCTGACCTATTTTTAGATTATATTCATTTGAATCAATTCATGTCACATCGGTTGTTTTTTTTTTTTTTTTTAACTTTTCTTTTATTATTGTTTATTATCAAACTACATACTACATATATATATATAATATTTTTAAAGCAAGATCTCTTCCTTTTCCCATTTAATTAAAAAAATGTTTTAATCTCTTATTGAAATTTTCTAATTCTAAAATAAGAAAAAATTAAAAAGGGTGATTATTATTAAAACGATTAATTTAGTTTCAAGTGGAGCTCATTTTCATTCTCTCTTAGTTTAGAGCACATAAAATTAATCCAAATTAGCTGTATATGATATTTAAATTAATAAAATTTTAATAATTTAGAATGTATTAATATTAATAATATGAATATTATTATGTATATATAATTTTGCTTCTTGTAAATTTCTTTTAACTTCTTCAAAATTAGTAACGTATGACCAAAAACTACAGTATTAGCATTTTTTAAATTTATTTTTTTCTCATTTCGGCTGTTTTGGTCATTAGGCTTGTACCTGTGCTTCCAACTCACTAATCATTGATAGCATTGATATTAGGAATGTTTGTTGTATTCAATAAATATCACAATATACAGATTATTGTGTAGCTTAAAAAAAATCCATCATTCACAAATCCCTCTTTCTTTCTCTATATATATACAGTTATATTACTAATATATATACAATATAATATTAATACCAGGTATTTAGAAATATAGAAATGTTTACTATTTTACCGACGAGTTTTATCATTCCATAATATATTTCCAGTGGGGTAGCGAGCTTAACTCGCGCCCGGGGCACAATACCTTTTTAGCGCCCCCCCCCCCCATTCGAAAACCATATAATACTATATAAATAAAGGCTTGGCTCAAGCTAGGCTTTAAATATAGCAATTTTTTGTTTTGCGGACCATTTGGCGCCCCTTTGTAAATAGCGCCCGGGGCATGATGCTCCCCCCTTGCCCCCCCCCCCCCCCTCGCTACGCCACTATATATTTCACATTTCAATCACACTTAAAGGAGAGAAAATCGATCTATGTATAATTATTAGATTTTCTCCAATTGATTATAATCAATATAATCCTAATAAGACTAAAGTGTTATATATATATTAGCTATCGATAAATGAAAAAAAAAAAACATCTCAGAGAGAATGTTCACTGAAATCCCAATCAAATAAAAAAAGATAATATTCCCGAGATGATTGTACTGAACCCGAACTAAAATCAAGATTTTTTTGGTCCCTTATTCTAAAATATTTTCTAAATTATGGATGGAACTTTGTTCGCCTTTATTATTCCCGTGGTGCGGGGTCGGTGGTCCTTACTCTACCTCTCCACTTCGCCCTATTCAAAATACGATCCATTTAATAGAAAATAAGCCACTATCCCCTGCAACAAAAGTAAGATTCCCCTTCACGTTTAAACTGAGTGATATTTTAATTATTATTGTTATCAAATTATTTAAATAAATATGAACAATTCCGAAAAGACTTTAAAAAAATATTATATAAATTTGGATGGTTAATTTAAACAAGTTTTATTAACAAATTTGAAACTCTTAATTTCATTCATTTTTGCTAAAACAACACCTGAGCACCTCTCTCTCTATTTATTTGTATTTTTTGTCGCCCTATTGAAAAATCTCATTAAAATTTGCACAGCTTTTGGTTCGCCCCCCTACGTCCTTTTTTTTTCAAAGGGTTTTTACTTTCCCCCATTTGAACTTTTTAGTTGTCCATGTGTTTGCACTATAAGGTCGTCGTCGTCGTCGTCGTTATAGAAGTGGTGGTGGCAAGCATACACCTACCTAGCTACCTGTCTGTCCCTGGTGCGTGCACTTGCTTAGTACCCGGCATTACCCGTCCGGGCTCCCCTTTGAACCATACCCTTAAGCCCGGTGGTAGCTTTGAGCTGCTTGGCTGCCACCCCGGCCCCAAGGCAAACACCCGAGAGAGAGAGATAGGAGAGAGAGAACCTTCTACCACCCTAGGGGTCTCTCTCTGACTGCCACCCCCAAGAGCACCGGAGATACTACGTGGCCACCTCCACCCCCTTCAGTACGCTCACTGCCCTACTGCAGTAAACCCATACTGCCGCCTTCACTCGCAAGGAAATACACGTTTTACTAATTATATAACTAACCTAAGGAGAATTGAATATCAGCAGATGAACAAAAATATTTTTTTTTAATATTATAATTGTCAAAGTATCGTTCTAAAGGGTGGGGGATGAATGATCATTTGGCTTCTATCTTTTGGCTCTTTATAATTCTAAACTTGTTGATTATATTTACTACTGAATATCAATTAATTTTAATAAATATGGACAAAATTTATTACAATCATATAAATGGACCCTGTTATGCAATAGTGTGTCAAGCGCCAAAAAAATTAAAAATTGATTATTGTTTCAAGTGCTATAATTAATAGTATCTTTTATGAAATATGTCCTAAAAAAAATTTATATTTAATGTTACTTGCACAATTGACAAAAAAAATTATATATAATCCAATGAAAACAAAAAATAATGTTAATTTTCTCAAAACTCGGTAGATGGCGCTTGACACACTATTGCGTAACAGGGTCCAAATATAAGTATGCTGATTCAGACGAGTTTTTATTCTAATTAAATTGACTTAGCAACTTCTTCGCCTAGGACCCATTTTCGGCCAAAAGATGTTCAGCGAAGAAACTGCCAAGTCAATTTAGGCTTATCATCTATATAAATATAGCCCTAATCTATTTCTATATAATATTTGGAAAGCACCGCGTCTCACAAAACTCACAGAATTAAGCTACTTTTCGGGCTAATAAACAGCCTGAAAACTCTTATTTCTGGAAGTTTTTTTAAACCCGTTTTGTCTACCATTTTCCCCTTCCTTTACAAAGTTTATATCCCAGCAACATCATCAAAAAACAAAAAAAAAATAATTCAATTAGAAGCATTCGGATAAGCTAATTGTTTTCTAGACCTATTCATTTGAATCAGAGATTAATATTCATCAATTGCCTCTATTCGGATTTAATAATAAGTCTCTATATTAATTTTGCAGATGGGCCGAATGTCCCCAGTCCTTCAGGAATCGAACCCGGGATCTCTAGCCTATATACACTGCGCGTCAAAAATAACATAACAGTTTGTTTCTTCTGTTCTTATCTACATTAATGATACTCTAATTTAAGAACTTAATATTAAATAAATATCTTATACATTTCTATTCAACACAAATACAAATCATTTTAATCAAATTAATACAATTTAAATTAAATCAAGAAAAATATGTTGATTTTCAATTTGATGGACAAATCAACATAATTTCGATATGTTTTGTTAAATATTATAATATTAAAAATTTTGTTATATCGTAGGCTGAAATGAGTAGAATAATGGGGTTGGAGAATAATAACCAGCAATTTTATCGCTCCACCTGACGTCCTTTATTTAGCAAATATTTTGACGCATATATTTAAAATAATTTTGGACCAAGCCCACCTATTACATCCTCGCTGCATTCAAGATAATGCATGTCATATGCGTCGAAATATTTGCTAAATAAAGGACGTTAGGTAGATCGATAAAATTGCTGGTTATTATTCTCCAACCCCATTAAAAATTTTGTTTTTATAAGAATTTCCAATAAAATAGACAGAGAAAAACTGAATTGCAAAGACTATTTTAAAATTTTATAAATTTGGCGTTAATAAAAAAATTTTCAACGAAAATTTGTTTAATTTTTTTATTAATTATTTTTCTGTTCGACAGATTTGTAAATTACAGTTTTGAATTATTGTATCATCGTCAGGATCTATTAAAATAAACATTCGTTTAGATTTTTACATTCCACATTACACATCATTTTACAATCTTATATATATATATACAATCTTTGTTCATTTCGAATCATTTTTAACTATTTTAATTTTAACATTATACATTCAATCCAATTTAAGATATATTATACAATCAAGTGCCTACAACTTGGATTTTTAAGAATTTCTATGTTTCTTCATATAATAAATTTGGGATTTTGATAATGTTTTTAAGGTAAAAATCACTTGATTGTTTAATATATCTTAAATTGGATTGAATGTGTAATGTTAAAATTAAAATAGTGAAAGATGATGCGAAATGAACAAAGATTGTATATATATATATATAGAGAGAGATAAAAAAGATTGTAAAATGATGTGTAATGTTGAATGTAAAAATCTAAACGACTGTTTATTTTAATAGGTTCTGATGATGATATAATAATTCGAAATGTAATTTGCAAATCAGTCGACCAGAAAAATGATTAATAAAAAAATAAAACAAATTTTCGTTGAAAATTTACTTAATAAAAATAACACACCGTCCACAAGTGAATGACGAAGTAACTGCGGCGTTTCGAGATTCTACTTGAAATAACCTCCGTCCCAGAATACAAAGTGTTAATAAAAAAGTTTCGACATTTTTGTCTTTGATTTATTTAAATTTTAATTAGTTTTAAAATGATTTGGATTTGTGTTATCAATAAATTTACTTTGAAATGTATAAGATATTTCATATAAAATGTTTAATAAATTAGAGTAACATTAAGATAGATTAGAACAGTTCTTTTTAAGAAGAAACAGTGTTATTTTTTCTTTGACGCGCAGTGTATATATATAGGCCTACTCCCAAAATTTGTTAAACAACAAACACTTCGTTATTTTATAGAATGTTGAATAAAATCCTACTAAGATTTTGTCGTCAGGCATCGCAAATTTAAGTTAATTTAAATCATATTATCCTTATTCAATGAATTTTCAGCTGAAAATTGATTGGAATCAATCCAATAGTAGAAGACTAATTATTTTATTTCAATCAGGAAAACATATTTTTTTTAAACTATTTATTTTCTCTGAAAACATATTCAAATAAAAAAAAAAAATCAATTGAAAGAACGATCATTTTATCACCTTTAATTACAATAAAGAAGAATACGATTTCTTTTTTTTTCACTCCATTCCCCATCCACTTTCCATTCATTCCCATTAAATTTCGAAATAATTCATTAGAATAAAATGGCTTATTATTTGTATGAAACGCAAAGGGATCTTAGCGAGGGAGGGCCAGGCGTAATAAATTGCCATTTTCTCAACCTCCTTAATACACCCTGCCCCAGACCAGATGTAACCAACCATTCAAAATTAATTATTCTTCTCCTCCGACGGCCCCCGACACTTAAAACTATTTAATGGCAATTGGAATTTACAACAACAACAACAACAACAACAATACAATACATTTTAAATCAATAAATTCATCTTATTATTATCCGCGCTTTGATGTGCTGTTCTTTTAGCGCATTTTTTCTCCTCGTGAGAAAAAGAAAAATGCACTTTAACTGTCTGTTTGCCTCTTTTAGAACTAGTATCCGAATCAAACAAATTGTACAAACTCTGTCTTTTATATAGACCTCGAAGAGCAGCAGTTACTCCATCAAAGCACTGTTGAAATAAATTTTATGAAAAACTGCGGCTCTTCGAGGTCTAATAACCTTCATCCCAGAATCTAAAGAATGTTCTATCTTTTATTTCGTCTTAATAGATAATTAAGAAATATCAATTAGATATTTGAAATTGCGCTAGACCTTTGGGAAAATGGAAAAATTCGGGTACTAGTACCTTGCCGATGTACTTTTTTAGTTTTTCCACTTTTTTCAATATTCCCTTTGGGGCTAAACTCAAATTTTTTTTTTTTTTTAAGAAACTAAATTTTTTTTACACGAAATTTTTTGCGGAACATTTTTTCTTTTTTTCGAATCAAAGTTTTCCACCCTGCGGAAAAATTTGTTACGCTGATGTCTGTATATCCCTATATATGTATATGTGTTTGGGAAATTTCGGAGGGGCCCGGGCCCCCTCGGCCCCCCTTATATACGCCCCTGCTTTGACGATATCTTTCAAATTTTAAATATTTCCTATTTTAGGTATCCGAAACAAACTATGTTTGATCTCGTCTTTGGGAAACCTCGAGTACTAGT
This sequence comes from Euborellia annulipes, assembly GCA_023213315.1. NCBI lineage: Eukaryota > Metazoa > Arthropoda > Insecta > Dermaptera > Anisolabididae > Euborellia > Euborellia annulipes. The sequence continues at coordinate 13,496 of JAKCPI010026806.1, read as the reverse complement.
ACTGATGTATTTTTTTTTTTAGTCTTTTCTAATCTTATCAAAAGAAAAAAACACAGAGCTCCAGCTCAGTCATCCCGGAACTATTTATGAATTATAAATGCATTAATAAGCTATTATTAAGTTAAAACCAAGGAAAACGTTTTTCAAATTTATTTAGATACTGATCCAAACTCTTAACAATTTTTTTTTAAGTAGCTCACTCGAATTCTTATTTTCCAGGAATAGTGACTACAGTTAATGATCTCTCTCGATCCTTCAACCGCACCTGGATAAAAAAAACTGGCTTTTGAAAATATCACAAGACTCCTCTTTCTTCAACTCCTTATAAATTAATGAAGTACATACTTTTTAACACCTGATCGCATTTTTAATCCCGACACTGAATCACAAGAACAACACAAAGAAACAAGAACATTATCCTGGAATATTTAACTTTCTTAGGTAAATTAAGAAAAAACTACTCGTTGTTAATTATCCAATTTTACTTATCTCCCCGAAATTTTCATTTCATGAATCTTTTTATATAAACTTGTAATATGAGTAATTTATGGTTGTGGCATTTGCCCTGGCAAATGAATTAAAAAGGCCGACAAACAAATATCAAATTTATTTATATTGACTATAAACACTATGTTTAATTCATTGTTCTATACATATCAATACAAAGAAAAAAATAATTTTAATATTGGTTTTTCCAAGGCAATTTTCAGCATTTAAAACAACCGTAGTATATTTTTTTGATCATCATTGATGTTCTACGCAATGATATTATTGTACTTTTTCAATCCATTTGGATTTCTCTAGTAATAAACGTAATATCTATTCTTAATTAACTTCGAGATGAGACAATGTGGGACTCCCATCTGAAACTTGTATTGTATATATATATATATATATATATATATATATATAATATAAGAACTTGGAGAGTGGGGACCTACTTCAGATTCCGATTGTTTGAAGATAATTGCTATTTTAAGTTTTGAAAATTCCCATAAATCACAGAAATGGAAATGGTATTAAACTAAAATGACTGTTACCCCCAGTAAAGAGAGGGAAACTATTTATTTACAAATATAATATATCTATATCACACCCACTTAAAGATAGCAAAAAATAAAGAGAAATATCATTTTATGTTTTGTGGAGCAGATATATTTTTGACAAATAAGCCCCTCTGGAAATAAAATTGATAATTTCAATGATTTCCTTTGATTCGGAATTGGTATGCAGATGATAACTAAAATCTGTAAAATTACATTTTTTCTTACAGAGATATATATGCTCCAAGCCCTTTTATAATAATGTTGTATTGTCGTTGTTGTTGTCCTCCGGGATGCCGGTTGTCGTAACTGGTTAGCTGGCCGTTGGTGAGGGAGGGAGTTTTAGGGTATTCAAAAGAGACGTTTTGTGATAATTTGGTTTTATTCAATTAATATGGTACAGTGACGGGTCCCAGAGTTGAGTAGTGACGAGCTCCAGGTTTGGTTGGGTAGACAGCCCGGCCTCCGGGTTTACGCGAGACCAAAATCCATGAGTCGGTGAAAGTGTTAGGTTGGACGAATGTTTGAATTTGCAATCTTACTTTATTTAATTTAGCTGAATAGACCAAAAATATAATTTCCAAATTAAACAATTTTGCTCAGGCTAATAGTTTCGGGATTCTTGACATTTGGTCTAGCAACCCCATAACAATAAACTCTGCAGAGTATTTTGTAATATACCAATGAAAATAAAAATCCTTATTTACACAATTCTCTAATTAAATCGATCATCTTTTAAGAAATTAACAAGCTGTGGAAAAATGAACTGATTATGTAGTGTGTGGGGCGTTAATTTTTTGGTGCAGTATATTTTCAAAATATCTTCCAGAATAACTTCAAAACAGGGACGGATTAATGCAATTTTATCGGTGGGGGCGGTATTTTTTTTGTTGTTTTTTTTATTTAAGGTCTTTTTCGGGGCTGTTTTTCTACAGACAGGAGAAGGAACAGGTGCAGCCAAAAATAAAAGCCTCCGATTTAATACAATTCAACGAGACGTTTCGGGTGAATTTTATTTACCCATTTTCAGTCCTTCAAAATTGTTATAAAAGTCTCTGTTCAGTCCCTGAATGAACGCCACTCGCAAAACGCCAACTAGCACAAATTGACCGTTAGAAGGCAAACTCCCAAGACCAGCGCGCATGCTCTGTGAGTAAGCCTTCACCCCTCTATAAAAGGAGCCTCGCTGGCTCTCTGCTCTCATTCGCCGTTCTGCCTTCATTCGACACACAACTACGCAAGTCGCAATCGGGAATCAACACTAAATCAACAACTCTCTTTCTCTCTCCTGCCTTGAGTAACTTACAATTACGTCAAGTCGAAAGCGGGAATCATCATTCTAAACATTCAACTCTCATTCTCCCTCGCCTCGAGCACACTTACAACGGCGTCGTCGCAAGCGGAAATCAACACTCTCAAGAGCCAAGCAAACTTGCTTCTCTATCAACCGTCAACTCTCATCAAGAATTCAATCATCAACTAACATCAAGAAGTCATCAAGCATTTTATTTATTTTTGTATTTAAATTCGTTATAATTATTTCAACCCTTCATCGTTATTAAATTATTATTTTAAATCAACTCTTTTTTTTTGAGAATCACCCGGTATCCTTTCCTGGATCCAACATTTGATCCTCTCGAGCCAGATAACCATCGCCTAAAAAATCCACTACTACTCTCAACGGTCCTTCGAAGTCGGTGATTCTCAAAAACAACAAGCCCTTTTCAGGGCTACATCAAACAAAAGTATGCTAAAAACAACAAGCCCTTTTCAGGGCTACATCAAACAAAAAGTAAGCTAAAAACAACAAGCCCTTTTCAGGGCTACATCAAACAAAAAGTAACCTAAAAACAAAACAAGTCCTTTTCAGGACTACTTCATACAAAAGTAACGGCTACATCATACAACAAAATCAAGTCCTTTTCAGGGCTACATCAAACAAAAAGTAAGCTAAAAACAACAAGCCCTTTTCAGGGCTACATCAAACAAAAGTAAGCTAAAAACAAGCCCTTTTCAGGGCTACATCAAACAAAAAGTAAGCTAAAAACAAAACAAGTCCTTTTCAGGGCTATATGCAAAAGCTAATTACAAAACAAGTCCTTTTCAGGGCTGAGGCGATTTTGGTGCACATTCGGATTAGCGGGGGTCTCTAGGCATTCCGCCTGCCCGCTAAAACGAAAAATCAATAAGTCCCTGGTCAGTCGGACTCTTTCCGGCATAGAGGGGGTCTCTAGGCAGTCCGCCTGCCCTCTAAGTCGTAAAGGTTTGGCCTCTTCGGGATAAAAAAATCCACATATATTTCTTTCCTTCCTTGGTCTCAATCCATATCCTAATCATGGAAAAATATCAAGAAGAAAGAAATTATATACAAGCTCGCCTGAACCGCACCAAGAAAAACATCAACAAATACAAAGACGTACAAGACACAGAAACCACCACCCGCTGGGAAAAATATCTACAAAATCTACAAGAGATAGAAAAAGAATTCTACGTTCTTGACAAGCAACTACAAAAGCTTGTCAAAAGCGCGGAATTTAAAAAGCTATCACAAGAAACGGATGACCTCTATGAAGAAATAGAAAATCTCATCATATCCACTCAGTGCCACATCAAAAAAATGCAAGCTCCAGTCGCCGAAACACAAGAAATCACCCCAACCGCTAAATGGGGACACATCAAAAGCGCAGAAAAATCCTGATGATTGTGCATCACGAGGCATTACGCCTCAAGAACTCCAAAATCATCCTCTTTGGTGGCATGAACTCGATGACGAACTCCTAGCTGATCAACAACCTCACAATCCAAAAGAAGACGCAATTGGCCAACTGAAAAGCCAACCTGAATTTGTGTCTTCCCAAAGCGCCATCTCCAGTCTATGTCCCTTCATAGACGAACAAGGCCTTCTAAGAGCCTCAGGGCTTCTAACAAACTCTGAGCTGCTCTTAGAACAGAGGCAACCAATTCTGCTACCAAAAAATTGTCATCTAACAATTCTTATCAACCTCGAAGAACACGAAGGAAATCAACACGCTGGACCTCAAGCAAATCTCGACTCAACTCTCATGGAAAAATCCAATCCTGAAAACAAATCCTCTTCTCCAATCTACAATATTCATCATCGCTCTTTCCAAGAATTACGATCCATCCATGAAAATCCACTTATAACCAACAGCGCAAAAAAAATCCCAGTTTGCGTTGCTCCGATCCTAAATCCTTCAACGTCAAACTCTCTCCCGAAGAGCTGCAAGCAACTCTACAATCGCTCATCAAAATTTCACCACTACCTTCTGGTGAAAGACAAGCCTTTCACGCCGGGGGGTATGTTCAGTCCCTGAATGAACGCCACTCGCAAAACGCCAACTAGCACAAATTGACCGTTAGAAGGCAAACTCCCAAGACCAGCGCGCATGCTCTGTGAGTAAGCCTTCACCCCTCTATAAAAGGAGCCTCGCTGGCTCTCTGCTCTCATTCGCCGTTCTGCCTTCATTCGACACACAACTACGCAAGTCGCAATCGGGAATCAACACTAAATCAACAACTCTCTTTCTCTCTCCTGCCTTGAGTAACTTACAATTACGTCAAGTCGAAAGCGGGAATCATCATTCTAAACATTCAACTCTCATTCTCCCTCGCCTCGAGCACACTTACAACGGCGTCGTCGCAAGCGGAAATCAACACTCTCAAGAGCCAAGCAAACTTGCTTCTCTATCAACCGTCAACTCTCATCAAGAATTCAATCATCAACTAACATCAAGAAGTCATCAAGCATTTTATTTATTTTTGTATTTAAATTCGTTATACAATTATTTCAACCCTTCATCGTTATTAAATTATTATTTTCAAATCAACTCTTTTTTTTGAGAATCACCCGGTATCCTTTCCTGGATCCAACAGTCTCAGAGTTGGTCATTAGGGCAATACATGTATATTTATGACCAACTCCGTGACTTTAACAATTTCGAAGGATTGAAGATGGGTAAATAAAATTCTCCCGAAACGTCTCGTTGAATTGTATTAAATCGAATGCTTACTCCTTCTCCTGTCTTTTTCAATATTTTCTCGCCCACTTCGCCCCCCCTTCAATCAGTCCCTGCTTCAAAAAATGTTTGCCGTTGAACTGAAGAAGGTTTAAATGAACCGAAATATCTCACTGTGATCAAAACAATTTCATTTGTGACTTGTGCCAAATTTCATTAAAATAATCATCAGAACCATGACTCTAACTTGATCATTATTTTTTACTTAAGCTTAGATTAAAAATATTAAGAGTATTTTATTTATTTCAAGAGACTCTCCGATGAGTTTTTGATGTCGCTAGGCGACTCTTTCATTTCATTAATGATAATTTTAATTAAGTAAACTGAACGAAATGTAATGAACTAAAAAGGGAACCAAAGAGAGAAAGAGAAAGAGATAGGGATTTTCTTTAAAAAAAAAAAAAAAAAAAAATATATCGTTTCATACACAGAAGAGAATTAGGTTAAAAGAGAGTTATTTATTTCTTTGACATTTGAAAATTATATTCATTTATCCCCTCCTCCCTTTGGAAGAGCAAGAAACAACCCTCGTTCTAGAAGGGGAACGGGAGATAAATTAAGTAGACCGTCGGAACCCAAATGAGAAGAAATGTTTTTTGCTCTGATTGAATAAAATATATATATATAAATAAGGAGTTTGAAATATTCATGAAGGAAAACTTTTCGAATTACAACAACAAAAATATCATTATCGATATCTTTCTTACCTCTATATTCTTTCTTTTTTGTTTATAAATTCAAAATTTTCTTTTATAAAATTTAAATAATAAGCATTCCATGCCAAGATCGCTTCTGCGAAATTTTGTTCTAAAGTTTTTCTTCTTTTTCACCGAAAACGGTACGTTTGCTCTAGAACTTTCATTCGAGTGTTCATTTGAATCTATCTTATTAAGATAATCTAGACGAAAATATGGGTGGTAGCAATGCAAATCAACTATTTGCTATTTGGCTTATATTTAAGACGTATGAGACGAACTGTATTGTAAAGCCCAATATCAAAGCACATACATTTGATTATTTCATTGTTTTTTAAAAGAAGATGAAAAATCTTTCTAGAAATTCTCTTCTACGTTTGAACCACAAAAGCTTCCATTAAATATTTGTTATATTTAAAATAAACAAAAAAAAAAAAAAAAATGGAATAACCACATGACAAAACAGTGCTTTAATATTGTGACTCACAGTTCGATGACGGCCAATCTATTTTTGTTGCTCTTGAGTATAATTCCCCAAAGAAAAAATTTCGTTGGGGGATCTTGGAGGCTAATGTTGGAGTGATATAATTCCCATATCTTTCTATACAACGTTGCATGGGCGTACCCAGGATCAAATCTAGGGGGGGGGGCATGGTCAGATCATGGTCGTCCAGTGGGGGGCAGATCATGGTCGTCCAGATTGTGACATAGCTATTTTTTATATAGAGGGGTAAAGCCTTTGAATTAAAGGCCTAAAAACCCTCGAGTCCTAACAAAAAGAATCATCCCCCGTCGCCAACCACCAATTTTGTTTCGTTTCATCACTTTATAAACATTTAATTTTTTTTTTTTGTTGCTTCTAGGGGCAGCCGCCCCCCCCTGCCCCCTCGCTGGGTACGCCCATGCAACGTTGGATCTTATTTAGAAAATGCCGCACAGGAAGAGACTAATAATAAATAGTGAGGGCCTCTATTAAAGCATTACCCATGCGTTTTCTTTAATATAAACAATACAAAACAATAAAATAATCACATGAGAAAACTCATTATTTCATCGTGAGCCTAATGAAAAATTAAATCTACTGTTCTTGATCTTCCATTTGAGGGTACATAATGTCATTATCATATTATTGCAGTTATTAATGGATATGGATATAAAATTCACCAAATGTACCTTTCTCCGTTATTCTTTTTTGGGACGCCCTGAATTAAATATATATATATATTTAAAAAGTTCCCAATCGCCGGTTTTGATTTTTTCTTTATCAATTAAAAAATTGTGCATTCTCTTTTTTTTATGAATTCAGGAGATGATTCTCTTTTTTCCATTCTCTTGCCAAAAACAGTTTCTGTTAACTTAGTTAGATGCTGAACCAAAATGTAATTAATTATAATAAATTAAATGCAGCTTGGCTACTATTGAATATAAATAATTTTTAATATAATATAATAATTGTTACATTCATAGTTTACAAACAAATACTGTATCTTATGATTATATAGGCCTAAATATATAAAATATATATATACTGATTTTACAATATCTGACCAGAACTAAAGACCCCCTTTAAATAAATTATTCATCTTCAACTGATTAATTTTCTCTTTCTTTTTCATATAGGTCAAATACTCAAGAAGAGCCACTCAGAATGAATTGAGTTATTCTAGCCATTAGAAAGGAAACACTAAAATAAAGTGGACTTCCGAAGAAAAGATTATATATAAATTATTGAAGATTCGTGAAAATTATCATGGATGTTAAGAATTGCTATTTGAAAGCCTAGTTCTCAAATCCAGCTGTAATCAGTTGAATCTATTGAACACTTTTAATATTTTTTGAAGTTTGCTCATTCTCATGTAATCGTTATTAGTGGCTTGTTTTAAGCAACATTTTGACTTTCTGTCTTTAATAATAAAATACTGGGCACCAATTAATTTAAATAAATGAACGTTATCATACTTTTATATAAAAATTATATAGCATATATATTTAAATATTTTGGAAGGTTTCCGCGAGTGGGTGTATGTGAAGACAAAGTTTCTGGGTTTCTCGTTGTTTGTTGAGATTTAAATCTTAACCTGAGAAACTTTGTCTTCACATATATATATATATATATATATATATATATATATATTATGGTCACTGTGTGAACATTTTGCAAATTACCGGTGGATAGTATAGTTTGCTCTAAGTCGTTGGAGCGAAATTTGAGTAAATCGGAAAAAAACTGAAAAGTTCATCAGTAAAGTACTAATACTCTTTTGCCTATTTTGTGTAAAAACTCATTTTCACCAGGAGGGTGTCTAATTTAAATATAAAATTTCAACCTCGTAGCTAAATTCCTTCTTGCTTAAAATTGAACACACACACACACAGTTAGACCATGTCGCGAAAACCACTTTTTTTGGATTCAGGGGACCACAAAACGTATATATCCATCAAAATATCGACATCGAATTTTTGACATGAATCCAATACTTTCTATATATATTAACATATATTGATAAGAGAAAGTAAAAAACGAAAAAATGAGTATTAGAATTTTTAAATTAAAGTGGTATAATAATATCGAAATTGATTTAAATAAATCCAAGAATATTAAATTGATGCTGTTGTTTTTCTAAAATTTTCTTACTTGTATATATTTTCTTTGGAAATATATAAAATGCAGAATACATATAAAGAATAAACAGTTTCAATCTCAAATCAAAAAAATCAAATCATAATTTATTTTAATAAAATAAATAAATGATATAATTTTATTAAGAAAAAAAGATGCTAATATTAAATGTAAATTGAATTAATTTTCGAGAGGTGTTTTTCCCAAAGTTTTAAAAGAGAGTGAGGTGATGCACAACGTGGATGGAAACTTATCGATTGCACTTTCTGCAGTACAGCTAGGAACACGGATGGCGGTTGCGGGTGGAAATGGGGGTTCTGACAGGGTGTATGTATGTGGGTGGGTATGAGAGAGAACCCTCTCGCTAGGCTTGTGTTGGGGGGGCCATCCCAACCCTCGGCCAAATCCGCCAGAGAGAGCTCTGCCACCAGCACCGCCCTGTATATATATGTGCTATGTGCTCTTGTAGTGGGCTAAGCCGACACGAGGGCCTCCCACCCATCCAACCCAACCCAAACCAGCTCAACTGAACCCAACCCAAACCATCTCTCAACCCTCCTCCCCCCCCTCCCCCCCCTCCCCCCCCCTGAGGGCTCAAACTCGGCTCGAAAACCTTGACACTCACTATATACCAACTCATCCGTTGCGTTACGATATGTACAATAAAAGGATGGCCTACTTTCAACTTGCCCCTCTGTTCTCTTTCTCTCTCTGCTTTTAATATAAAATTCCTCAGTGATACTAGGGATAAAATTTTCAAAACGTTACTCTATCTGAAAATTATCTTTTTTTTACTTTCATATTAAAATATATGCCATATATAAATATATGTACAATCTAATGAAATAGTATTGAGACAAAAGGGCCGGTAATTAGGCAGTCCAAATGGCACACGTTCATCGATGTCGAGATTTTGATGGATATACATGTTTTGAGGTCCCATGAGTCCAAAAAAGTGGTTTTCTTGACATGGTCTGTCTGTCTGTCTGTGTGTGTTTCTGTGAACAAAATATCTCAAGAACAAAAAGAGCTAGGGGAGTGAAATTTTATATATAAGTTAGGCACCCCTCTGGCATGTGACACGAAGCTTTTTAACAAAATACTAATACTAATACTTTACTGATATACTTTTCAATTTTTTTCGATTTTCTCAAAAATTCGTTCTAACGATTTTGATTAAAATTCAAAAATCAATTATTTTTAACATTATGTACAACAACATGTATTGTTCTCAAAATTGTTTGAAGCACACTTTTACTCTTGTATTTCATAAGAAAGATAGGAGAAATGGTTGCCATGGTAACAAAATATAATTTTTTTTTTTTTTTTTTTTTAAAACATTCACACTCACACTCACACACACACTCATTCACACCCTCACACTCACACACATTCACACCAGTCTTTTCGGCAACTCCAGGCCTAAGACTTTACGAAACCTAATAATATAATATCTATTAGGGGTTCAGGCATTTCTATTTAGCCACTGGATCCAAACTTAAAAAATCACGGGGCCGAACCCCGACGTTTGGAAGGAGGAGACTACCCTACCCAACCCGGGATATATATAATTTTTCCATGTTTATGAATTTTACATCTTGAATTTAAATATACCGACTGGAAACTAAATATATATCGAAACAAAAATATCTGGTGTGACAAGCACAGAACACAACTTTCGATCCCAAAAAAAAAGAAAGTTGTGTGCTCTGCGACAGTCACAAAAGATTTTTTATTAGTAGGGCATGCTAAGCAAGGGAGGATCCAGAGGTGTTTCTCGAAGGGGGGGGGGGGAGGTAATCTCGTGTGACTGGTCGCACAGCACACAATTTTTTCTTAATTTCGGTAATTTAAAGGCGCATTCTGTACTTGTTTGCCAGAATATAAATATAAATCTAATTTTTAAGTATTAATATTTAAAATTTTACATTAAAAATAAATTTTTTTGCTAAAAAAAGTTTGTTTTTTTAAATCCCCCCCCCCCCTCCCATTGTATCCGCCCCTTGATGCTGAGTACAATTTGACAGTATTGCGACTCTCTGCCGTAGCTACCGGTTATATCTACTTTGTAGTTTTTTTTTATTTTCTAAAAATTTGTTAATTTAATTAATAGGCCTATTCATTATTTATATCCTCAATTCCAAAATTGTTTGGTGCACACTTTACTTTTGTGTCTAATTCAAAGAATAATAGTTGGTGAAATCGTAATTGAAATTTTTTATTTTCAAGTGGTAATTTTAATTTTATATCAGTTAAATAGATAATTTGGAGTTAGGAAATCCTAAGAACAATATAACTTTATTAACAAATTTGACCTAACCGCTGCTGGCTCACTGCTAATGTAGTTGCCCTGATAGACTTAAGAGGCGCTACCAATCAAGAACGCCTTATAGTTATGCAACATTCTTCACAAAACAGATAGAAAGCATGCCTATTTATATGTATTTCTGTTTCAATTTACTTTCTTTCGAATAGAAATTTGCTGTTTTTTTATTAAATATTTTTTTATCTTATATTAATTTTGAGCCTCGGAATTGTCTTTTCTCAAATTAATTATTTTACTTGTTAAAATGATTTTTTGAGTTGGCGCCTTAATTCACTCCCCCTTACTCCCCCTCCTTCCATTTTCTTTCCCCCTTCTATTCAGCAATCCCCACTCTTCCCATTCCCTCCCTCCTCTTTCTAGAAGCTTCGCTTCGCTTCTATTGTTGCTCTCTCTTGCCTGGTTAGTTGGAGTCAGAATCTGGTTACGATTACACCGTCCTTATGCGCCTTCTCTTCAATTTCAAGAACCCACGCTATAATTTCCTTGATGCTACCTTGATCCGACGAATACCTAGCTTCATCCTCTACCTTAAAACACTTCAGGTATTCTTGTATTCTTATTCAAATACTTATTCACTTCCAATCTATATCCTTGAATATATTTTCTAATAATTTTCAATCATGGCGTCATGAAGCCTTTACAAGCAGCGTCCTATGAGACGATGCTAAATAAAGCGTTTCAAAGCATCTCTAAAGCCACTATAGAATATTTTAATAAAACAAACATTCTATCACTATCATGTGGCATTATTTTATAATGAAACTCAAATATAAATTTTATATTTCAAATTTGTTCACCTTTGTTATACTGCTCGATCTGAAATGAAATTTTATATTTAAGTTAGGTACCCCCCGAACACTTGAAAACAAGCTTTTAAACAAAATCGGCCAAAAAGTACCAGTACTTTACTGATGTACTTTTTAGTTTTTTTTCGCTCCAACGATTTTTTTTTAAATTCATAAATCAACTATTTTTTAGATGCTCTTTAAAATTTATTTTCTCATTTTGCCGTTGAAAAGTTCTGAAGACCACTTTACTCTTGTTCTTCATAGGAAAGATAGGAAAAATGGTTGCCATGGTAACAAAATTTAAATCTTTTTCTTTTTGGATTAAAATTCATATAAGCTTAAATCAATTATTATTTAGATGCCCTTTTAAAAATACACTTTGATGCTGTAATTCAGTTTTTTTTTTATTTTTATTAATTTGATGAAGATAATAAAAATACAAAATAATTTTATTGATTTTTTTTTTTTTTTTTATTTCTGTCTTTAATTGTTCTGAGAAAAGTGGGTTGCCTAGATGGACACCCAGTGCCTATATCTATCTCACTTGCACTCATCTCTTTCTACTCGTTTTAAATTCACTTTCCGCCTCTTCCTTCCAATCCCTATTGGGATTTGTATGCTAATTTCGATTCAAAAGGGGGTCCTTTGGCAAATTTTTTTTTCTTGGATGGGGGACAAACTTTATTTTTCTTTAAAATTTACTTACAAATACGTACTAAAATTTGGTCAAAAGGTATTTAATTAAATAAATTGTTTAATTTCGTAGAGTTTATATTTAACCAGAGTGCTTAGAAAATAAATAAACAAACTTTTTTTTTCATATTGCATTGAAAATACTATTTTTGAGACAACAATTACGTCAGCTAAGCGCTCTGGATGTCTAACTTTCATGGGCTCTATTCTCTAGGGTGGAGATTAATATTGAAACTAACTGTACATATCTATAAGTATTTTATTATTTAGAACAATTATACTGTGTAGTTGTCTAACATTCGGAGGGCCTATGCCGATGAGGGACCTAGAAATTTAGAAAAAACAAAGTACTATTTTCATATTTGGGAGCCTATGTCGACTAGGTGGCAAAGGTGTACCGCCCCCCACCCTCTCCACTCGGTACGCCACTGCCCCTCCTGCCCCAACATATTCTGCCTTCGGTAGTCGCACATGGGCGGGAAATATTTTCAAATGGAGGGAGAGAGGAGAGGAAATTTGTTTGTTAAATAAATGTGTTAAATTGTATTTGAACTTTCATACAATTTTAATCATTAATTTTGAAAAGCCTTACTTTTCTAAATCGAATTTAAGCCGTTACATTTTGACTCCTCATGTTCTATCGATCTCTCTCTAATCTCACCCCAACCTTTTTTTCTTTTTTTTAGTGGTTGTTTTGCTTGTCTAGAACTTATCCTGTCACTAATCGATAGATAACAATATATATTTTTTTTCCTTTTTTTTTGGGAGTCCTCCACTTTTGTCTCCTTCGGAATTCACGTCGTTATTTGAAATATTGACAGCTCTGGTCAAATATTCTCTTTTTTCGGTCATAAATGATGGGACATGTCGCATCTCAGCCGGTGGGGACATAATCCTCACTGATAAGCAGCATTTATTCTACCACTATCGAGAGAGAAAAAAATAGCTAAGTTATCATTAAAGTTTTTTTTTTTTCATTTGAAGTGGGTTCCAAGTCCTCTCGCTATCTCCTTTCGCCAAAAAAAGAAATCTTAGGAGGGTGAATTAAAAGATCGTATTTTATAAAAAAATATAATTTTTTTATTTTAAAAATACTCCTATTCGTGACCGTAGTTGTTTTTAAATATTATTTATAACTTTAAAAAAATTGTAATGGTTACCAACCAATTTAAATAAATAGGAACGAGAACTATTAGTCTCAGATATCGAAAAAGAGATTAAATAAATATAGGAAACTGCCCCGGGCTTGGCGTAGTTGGTAGCGCGCCTGCCTTGTATACCAAGGGTCGGTTCC
>JAKCPI010026803.1:0-18846 GCA_023213315.1 Euborellia annulipes | reverse complement strand
TTTTTTGTTTCGTGACCAAAATTAAATTATTATATTTTTAGCATTCGATTATAAAAATTAATTGAATTAAGATTTATCTGAAAAATCTGGTGTGACTTAACTCACCAGATTTTTTGTGTCGAGATATATTTAGTTTCCGCAACGCACCTTAACAGGGACGCCGGAACGAATTTGAATTAGGGGGGGGGGGCAAAAAAAATTTTTTTTTAGACAATTAAAATAATGTAATATGTTCAAATAGCATAAAACAAAAACATATCTACTTTATAGTAATAAGCTTAAAAAATTTTAAATAAAATCACAATTTTATTAAAATTAAAATTTTGAAAAATTTTCTAGTGATTTATCAAAAAAATTTTTAGGCTATATTTATACTATTTGAAGGAAATAAATATTTTTAATTTTCTTCTTTTAATTCAATATAAAATGTTTTTAGAAATTAGAAATTCAATAGCTAAAAAAATATAGGGCTACTCGTAAAAAAAATCTGGTGTGACTGGCGCACAGCACACAACTTTCTCTTACCTTCGGTAATCGAAAGTTGTGCACTGTGCTTTCACACCAGATTTTTTGTGTCGACATGTATTTAGTTTCCTACAGTAGGGTACAATTGAATTCAAGATGTAAAATTTATAAGTATGGGAAAATATTTATATTTTGATACCATGGCAACCATTTCTCCTATCTTCTCTATGGAGTACAAGAGTAAAGTGGTCTTCAGAAGATTTCAATCACAAAATGAGAATATACATTTTATAGAGAATCTAAAAAATAATTGATTTTTGAATTTTAAAAAAAATCGTTGGAGCAAATTTTGAGAAAATCGAAAAAAAACTGAAAAAGTAATCAGTAAAGTACTAGTACTTTTTGGTCGATTTGTTCAAAAGCTTCGTGTCACGTCCCATGGGGGTGCCTAACTTAAATATAAAATTTCAACCTCCTAGCTCTTTTCGTTCTTGAGATATTTTGTTCACAGACACACACACAGACAGACACACAGACAGACACACAGACAGACAGACCATGTCGCGAAAACCACTTTTTTGGATTCAGGGGACCTCAAAACGTGAAGATCCATCAAAATCTCGACATCGAATTTTTGACATGAATCCAATACTTTCTCTCTATATATATATTACATATATACATAGGTAAGAGAAAGTAAAAAACATTAAACAAAAATAATATTCACTTAGTAACAAGAAAAAAGCTCTTCTAATTTAATATTTTTTAAAATACTTTATTAAAATATCATCATCATTTTTATTGTAGTTGCTATGCTAATTTAACATATTTTTGTCTAATTTTATTATTAGAGTTGGCAGTCCTTTGGCATTTATATAATTACACTCACTGATTTTTATTCACATTAAAAGAGAGAACGGTATATTTTTATAATCTCTTTGAAAATGGGATTCCTAATCTAATTAAAAAAAAAAATTCATACCACCCAACAGCAAAAAGCCTTTTGATTCCCCCTAGGCCACTGTTGAAATTACTTTATTTTCTAATACTAATTCCTCCTAATCATATATATATATATATATATATATATATATATATATATATATATATATATATAAGGTTATATCAAGTTTTAAATATTATTTTTACTTTCTCTTATCTCTATATATATGTTAATTTATATAGAGAGAGAAAGTATTGGATTCATGTCAAAAATTCGATGTCGAGATTTTGATGGATCTTCACGTTTTGAGGTCCCCTGAATCCAAAAAAGTGGTTTTCGCGACATGATCTGTCTGTCTGTGTGTGCTGTGTGTGTGTCTGTGAACAAAATATCTCAAGAACGAAAAGAGTTAGGAGGTTGAAATTTTATATTTAAGTTAGGCACCCCCATGGGACCTAACACGAAGCTTTTGACCAAAATCGACCAAAGAGTACTAGTACTTTACTGATGCACTTTTTCAGTTTTTTTCGATTTTCTCAAAATTTGCTCCAACGATTTTTTTTTAAATTCAAAAATCAATTATTTTTTAGATTCTCTTTAAAATGTATATTCTCATTTTGTGATTGAAATCTTCTGAAGACCACTTTACTCTTGTTCTCCATAGAAAAGATAGGAGAAATGGTTGCCATGGTAACAACATATAAATATTTTGCCATACTTACAAATTTTACATCTTGAAAATCGAATGTACCCTACTGTCGGAAACTAAATACATGTCGACACAAAAAATCTGGTGTGACAAGCACAGTACACAACATTCGATTACCGAAGGTAAGAGAAAGTTGTGTGCTGTGCGCCAGTCACACCAGATTTTTTTTTATTTTGGGCATCATAAAATAAATTGCATTACTGTTTAGAGGTGAGTTTATTATATTGAAAAATTTAATAAGAAAAGCTTTTTGTTGCTCGAATTTATTTTTTCTCGCTTCCTGAGTTTTATTATTCAAATATCTTACGTTATTAAAATTAAATCAGTTTTTTTGTATTTTAATATTGTATTGCACCTTGCTAGGGGATATTTATTTTCAGACTTCTATTAAAATTAAAAAATTTACTTATTATTATTTTATATATGCATCACCTTTATTCGATTTGAAATCTATTTTTCGAATATTAAAACAAAATGAAATAATTATCTAATCATTATGAAATATTCACTTGTTTTTCTAAATTGAAACCGACTCAGTACATTTTATTAAATAATATCCTCTATATATAGAC
This sequence comes from Euborellia annulipes, assembly GCA_023213315.1. Lineage (NCBI taxonomy): Eukaryota > Metazoa > Arthropoda > Insecta > Dermaptera > Anisolabididae > Euborellia > Euborellia annulipes. Next base: position 16,157 of record JAKCPI010026803.1, on the reverse strand, counting down.
TTTGTATAGCTCTATGAATTGATTGGTGAAATATTAATTTTTAATTGGTATTAAAATGGAAATCAAATATTAATAAATTAATAACAACGAGTGGTAATGTTGATGCAAGTAAACAAGCGAGGGGAGAGAGATATTTTGGCTAATTTAGGCTGCATATTGCAAAATAAACCCAATTTTATTAATAGGCTTAAAGCCACAGAAAGATAATTTTTTTGGGAGGTACCGAGTGGGTGGATCCCCCCCCTCCCCCAAATGAATAAATTGTAAATATAATTTGGAGTTTAAAACTATATTTCTTTCTATTATATTTTTACATAATTTTTTTACTTTCTCTTACCTCTGCAGCCAGATCGTGTAATGGTTAAACAGTTTCATGATCTGGCTAAAAATTTTAGACAGTTCATGAAATGCAATTGGGCCTTAGACAGATCGTGTAATGCTCGAGAATTACATGAAATGTCTAAATTTTTTAGGCAGTTCATGAACTGCCTAAAAGCTGTTTTGCCGATCGTGTACTGTTTGTAATTTAATGCAATAAATCTAAAAAAAAAAAATCTGGTGTACTCGCAACCACAACTTTCTCTTACCTTCGGTAATCGAAAGTTGTGTACTTGCTTGTCTCCCAGATTTTTTGTGTCGACATGTATTTAGTTTCCGACAGTACGGAACATATGAATTCAGATGTAAAATTTATAAGTATGGGAAAATATTTATATGTTGTTACCATGGCAACCATTTCTCCTATCTTTCCTATGAAGCACAAGAGTAAAGTGGTCTTCAGAAGATTTCAATCACAAAATGAGAATATACAATTTAAAGAGCATCTAAAAAATAATTGATTTTTGAATTTAAAAAATCGTTGGAGCAAATTTTGAGAAAATCGAAAAAAACTGAAAAAGTACATCAATAAAGTACTAGTATTCTTTGGTCGATTTTGATTAAAGCTTATTTTCCGGTCCCGGGGGTGTTTAACTTAAATATAAAATTTCAACCTCGTAGCTCAATTCCTTCATGCTTAAAATTGAACACACACCCACCCACACACCCACCCACCCACACACCCACCCACCCACAGACAGACCATGTCGCGAAAACCACTTTTTGGATTCAGGGGACCTCAAAACGTGAAGATCCATCAAAATCTCGACATCAATTTTTGACATGAATCCAATACTTTCTCTCTATATATATATTACATATATACATAGGTAAGAAAAAAAAATTTTATTTTTTCGAAAATCAAAAAAAGGGCTCGTTCGTAATAGGAAGAGGTTTGCAGCCAAATAAAAAGAGCCTCTATTATTAAATAAACTCTTTAATCCGGACGTTTCGGCATAGGTTTACTCTGCCATCATCAGCCTTCCAAGCTAGAAGTCATCAAACATTCACATAACATTACATTATTATAACATCACAATTACATTAATAAATACAGTATAAAGGTGTTACTTGTCATGTTATAATAATGTAATGTTATGTGAATGTTTGATGACTTCTAGCTTGGAAGACTGATGATGGCAGAGTAAACCTATGCCGAAACGTCCGGATTAAAGAGTTTATTTAATAATAGAGGCTCTTTTTATTTGGCTGCAAACCTCTTCCTATTACGAACGATTTTATATACAGCCACGCAATTATAATAATCAAAAAAAGGGCTTCTATAAGTTGTAGACATTTTAAATAACTTTAATTTAAAAAAAAATTGAGGTAGATAGCTTCAAATTTGTGGCCGCTGGAATCACCCAAAATTAGAACCCCGAGACGCGCACCTTAACTCAAGATTTACAAAGTGAGGAAGATTTGGAAAATTTAGTAATCGATAATAATAATAATATTGAAAAAATTGACTTTTTTCGAGATCTTTATTTGCTTTACAAACAGTACACGATCGGCAAAACTGCTGTTAGGCAGTTCATGAACTGCCTAAAAAATTTAGACATTTCATGTAATTCTCGAGCATTACACGATCTGTCTAAGGCCCAATTGCATTTCATGAACTGTCTAAAATTTTTAGCCAGATCATGAAACTGTTTGACCATTACACGATCTGGCTGCAGTTCATGAAATGTCTAGACAGTTCATGAACTGTCTAATTTCACGATCTGTCTACGACATCATATATATATATTGTTAATATATGTATAGAGAGAAAGTATTAGTTTCATGTCAGAAATTCGATGTCAAGATTTTGATGGATCTTCACGTTTTGAGGTCCCCTGAATCCAAAAAAGTGGTTTTTGAAACATGGTCTGTCTGTGTGTCTGTCTGTCTGTGTGTGTATCTGTGTTTAATTTGAAGCATGAAGGAATTGAGCTATGACATCCCCCTGGAGCGTGAAAATAAGCTTTTATTTAAACAAAATCGGCCAAAAAGTACTAGTACTTTACTGATGTACTTTTTCAGTTTTTTTGGATTTTCTCAAAATTCGCTCGAACGATTTTGATTAAACTTCAAAAATCAATTATTTTTTAGATTATCTTTAAAATGGATATTCTCATTTTGCTCTCAAAATTGTTTGAAGCACACTTTACTCATGTATTTCATAGGAAGAATTTTTTTCCATAAAATATAAATATTTTTTTTTTTGTTTTAAATTTTACATCTTGAATTTTAATATATCGGCGGAAACTAAATATATGTCGACCCAAAAAATCTGGCGTGACCTTCGGTAATCGAAAGTTGTGTTCTGTGCGACCACTCACACCGGATTTTTTCCTTTTAGTTATCAGTGGAGAAGGAGGTTTGAACAAAAACTGACTTTTTGAAAAACCGATCTTCGGTTTTGAACTTTTCTTTGAAACCGGTTTCGAAAATTTTCGGCTAAAAAAAAGATATAGGTATTTATAATCCCTGATAGAAATTTGTAATTTTCTTCAAAAAAATCAATTAAACTTTGGCTAATCGAATGTATTCCACCCAAAACGGCACCAAACCTCAAAACTTTGACCAATGGTAGAGACTTCTAAATCAAGAAAGGGATTCTTTAAGAAATGTTTCAAACTTTTAAAAATTAATTTTAATTGTATCAATATTTATTGAACAGATGCGCCACTGTATATCACAGTTAGTTATATGACGTTAGTCCAGCACAATGATAGAGTTCTTTCCTCTTGTACTAGGTAGGGATCAGGGATTCACATCCGTCTCAAGCGACAAAATGTTCGCTTTAAAAGAGATATCTTGCCAAATATTCCAAGATCTAATGTCCATAAAAACCAACAGATGGGACGTTTCAAATTGACATTTTTCATTTGTTGACTTATTTAAAAAAATCTGGTGTGACTGGCGCACAGCACACAACTTTCTCTTACCTTCAGTAATCGAAAGTTATGTTCTGTGCTTGTCACACCAGATTTTTTGTGCCAACATATATTTAGTTCTCGACATTACGGAACATTTGAATTCAGATGTAAAATTTATATGTATGGGGAAATATTTATATTTTGTTACCATGGCAACCTTTTTTTCTTTTTTTGAAAAAAAAAGGTGTTCTCAAAAAATTTTAAAAAAAAAAAAAAAATTAAATTTTAAAAAAAAAAAAAAAAATATTTTTTTTTTTAAAAAAAAAAAATTGGTGGGAATTTTTAGAAAATAAAAAAAAAAAACTGAAAAAGTGCATCAGTAAAGTACTAGTTCTCTTTGGCCGATTTTGTTCAAAAGCTTCGTGTCACGTCTCAGGGGGTGCCTAACTTAAATATAAAATTTCAACCTCCTATCTCTTTCCGTTCTTGAGATATTTTGTTCACAGACACAGACACACACACAGACAGACCATGTCGCGAAAACTACTTTTTTGGATTCAGGGGACCTCAAAACGTAAATATCCATCAAAATCTCGACATCGAATTTTTGACATGAATCCAATACTTTCTCTCTCTATATATTAACATATATAGAGGTAAGAGAAAGGAAAAATCAGTTTTCATATTTCATAATTTACTTTTAAAAACCGATTTTTCAAAGTCGGTTTTTGAACTCTAATTTGAATCTTCACAGTTCGACCTTTAATAAAATGTTGGCATAGGATTATTACGTCTGAATTTAATTCATGTTTAGGGAAAAATTTTTTTTTTAGGGGTCCCCCCTATTTTGAATGCAACATCATTAATACATAATCGATTTAATCAAGATAGTTATAGTGATATTTTTTTGTAAATAAAAATACAGCGAGCTCCAAACAATTTTTGGCCAATGAAGGCGAAGCGTTATCGATGTTTAATTGGAGGATTTTAGCAACCTTTCAAAAAGGGAGCGCGGGGAAAACTTGTGTGGTCCTCATTATTCGTTCAAATATTTCCTTTTGATGTTTAAAAGGGCGTTTAATTAGCTAGTTATTAAAAAAAAATGTAACTTTGACATCTCCTTTCAGTTGATTGATTTCGGTTGTCGTTTTCTCCTTGTGATGTTAGATAGGTATAATGTGCCGTTAAAAAGAGGAGGGGGCTAAAACATTTCTTTTTTACACAATTTAAAATCAATCTTCTTCCTTTTAATTAACTTCTAACTCATATTTTTTTTTTTCTTTAAAATATAAGTCATTTAAAATTCAATTTTTTTTTTTAATTTTATAGTCTTTTTCAATATAAATTGAAGAAAATGATGAGGATGAAACCAATGAAATTTTATTTTCTAAAGATATATTCGTGTTTGAAGGGAGCCCAGAGAGTTATTTATTTTCTAGAGATAACTCGTTTAGGTTTGACAGTATTAAATATGCATGGACCCCACAATATATATATTAAAATAAAAATACGAAAAATAAAAATCGAAAAAAACTGAAAAAGTACATCAGTAAAGTACAAGTACTTTTTGGTCAATTTTGATTAAGAACTTATTTTCACGCTCCCGGGGGGTGTTTAACTTAAATATAAAATTTCATCCTCATAGCTCAATTCCTTCATGCTTAAAATTGAACACAGACACACAGACATATAGACGTGTATATCTATCAAAATCTCGACATCGAATTTTTGACATGAATCCAATACTTTCTCTCTCTATATATTAAGATATATATAGAGGTAAGAGAAAATAAAAAGCATCTAAGAAATAATTAATTTTTGAATTTTAAACAATCTTGGTGGAGCCCTCGGGGCTTGGTGTAGGGGTTAGCGTTCTAACCTCGTATATCAAAAGTTGCGGGTTTGGACCCCAGGCAATCCTATGATTTTATTTAAGGCATTTGGATACCAAAAGGCTTAAAAAGAAATGCCTGGATCCCCAATAGATATATTTAAACAAACAAGTATCGTTAAAAGTCTTAAATGGCCTAAGTTGCCGAAAAGATTGTGTGAATGTGAGTGTGAATGAGAAAAAAGTGTGAATATTTAAAAAAAAAAATCTTGGTGGAGTGAATTTTGAGAAAATTGAAAAAAAAAAAACTAAAAAAGCACATCAGTAAAGTATTAGTACCTTTGGCCGATTTTGTTCAAAAGCTTATTTTGAGTGTCCGGGAGGATACCTAACTTAAATATAAAATCCTTCAATCCGGTAGCTCAATTCCTTCATGCTAAAAATCGTTACACACACAAACAGACCAATTTGTACAAAACTATTATTTTTTATACGATATAACTATATAAAGAGAACATGTTTAAAGCAAAAAAAAAAAAAAAATGCCAGGTTTTTTGTATTAAAAAATTAATTATACCCCTTCCAATCCGCCTCTCTTAACTTCAAATGCAAATGTTGAGTAGGAAATTAAATCTGAAAGCCATCCTGGTCCAGACAGTGAAGAGACTTTTTTTAACCCGTTATTCATTTATTTAAATTGATGATCGATAATACCTACACTGTCCAACATAAGTGTAGCTCTTAAATATGATATATAATTAGGATGAAGTTAGTTACATACTTTTAGATTATTGCTAAGTTAACAATCAAAAAATATATATTCTTGTTACGAGCTTGCTAATAAATTATTTATTTTTTATTGAATAAAAAAGTTCTTTACCTTTCTAAAAGGTTATTGACCTCTCTCTTTCTCTCTCTTTTTGTTATAATTAATATTTTTTTTTTTTTATAATACAATAAAATTGCGTTTCATGTTCTTGATCAAAATGTCTGATATAGGCTATGTTATATTCTTTGAATCGCTCCCCTCCATTTGTTTTTTTAAAGGGCGTCTTTATCAAAATTAAATTAAAAGAAGGGAGAGAGGTCAAATTATTAAATAATAATTTTTTTTTATTGACATTTTTATTACAAAAATATTTTTTTTTTTATCTTATCAAAAGCATTGATTTTTAATATTATTTTACGCAATAATATAAAATGAAGTTATGAAGGAAGAAAGAAGTTATAATACAATTTCAAATGATTTTTTTATATTGGACGTAGAAAAGGAGAGAAAAAATCATTACTAGTTCGAGATTTTTGTAAATAATAAAGTGGAAACCGTGACCCAACAATGAATTCAACCCCAACATGTTACAATATTTTTTTATGACTTGACGGATATAATTTATTATTCATTGTTTATTAATGACGTTTTCAATTCATTGCCCTAAAGCGAATTATACATGCGCAGTAGTGAGATTATTGAATAAAAAAAGTTTTTTTTTTTTATAAGGAACTCTTGTTTGGCATTAAGCAGGAAACTTGGGCGATTTAACGTTTCTAGGGTTAATAATATTTAAAATACAAATGCAAATTTTTTTTTTAAATAAAAAGATAATAAATCTCCCCTGGAAAGGGAGGGGCTCAAACTCCCTCCAGGCTGAAGTTTTGTGGACATTTCTGGTATTCAAAAATATTATCCATATTTAGGCCTAGTGGCGTATCTAGAAATTTATTTTGGGGGAGGCTGATGGGTATACCGGGGGTTTGGGGTGTATGGAATACCCCACAACGGAAATGGGGACCCCTGGAAGATATTTTTAAATTTAATATATCTAGAAGCATTTTTAGACCACCTAAATAATCCTGAAATATTTTAGAGTTGTGCTAAAACTCTAGATATTTCACAACTTTTACTTTCACTTGTAGGATTTGGGTGGGGAGGGGGTGGGGTTGCAGATCCCTCAACCCACCTCCCACTTTGATACTCCTAGGTTTAGGCCTATTATTCAGCAAAAGATTCGCAGAGGAATCAAACAAGAAAATTCAATTAAATAATTAAATAAAACAAGTTCACTATTGACAATTACATGTAGTACACTATACAATAGTGAGGAGTTTTTTTTTTAAATAAACATATAATTGAAAGTATAAACTAATGATAATTATTTCAAAATTCAATTGTGAAATGTATCACTGTTTTGTTAAATAATGGTGAAAGGTTAAATAAATTTAATACCTTAATCTATCTAGAACTATAGCAGTTCTATTTATTTTACATTTTGGGAACCTAATTTCATCAGGACCTTATTGTCTTAAATATTCCTAATTTGAGAGTGAATTAAATAAATTAATTTATCCAGGCCATAGTCCCGAAGAAGGCCGTAAAATCTGCAAAACGTCGACAATTTAATAAAATTAATTTTTCATTTAATTTTTTCTTTGCACTCTCTCTGAAACTTTCCTGAAGAATTTGTCTCACAGATTCATTTGATCTTCTATTAATTTTTATTCTTCTTCTTCTTTTTTCGCCTTAATCCCTCGGTGCGGGTTCATGAGTTTTTGCGATCGGGAAGAAATAGAACAGGCCGGCCCGTCGCACGGTCTGACGCTTGTTGAAAATATAGAAGGGAAGAAATGCAAAGAAAAGAAGGCCAGTCCCAGCGCCAATATCTTCTCTATTTCTCTTGAAATAAAATCTTCTTTTTAATTGTTGATTTAACAATTCAACTTTTTAAAAATAAAATTAAAAATTTTCCGAATTTAACTATTTTTGAACAAAATTCTATTTTGATATCTTGGTCCTAAAAATGTTGTAATTTAGAATTTAAGTGAATTTGAAAAAGACACTGTTTAACCCATTAAGACCTTAAATTCAAAACTTGACCAAATTTTACTTAACTATGAGAAATTTTAAAAATAAAATTTTTAAATTATTCTATTTGATTTGGAAAATGTTTAATTTGATTTTGGATGCATTCTCTTTGGAAATTCAGTTTTGAAATATCTCTTTATCTGTTTTTTCAATTTAATATACCAACGACAGGCGATTTTTTTTCTTTTTATTTCAACACTAAAGAAAAAATTTATCTCTTTTCAGATAGTCTTTATTAATACGCTGCCGTAAAATGCGCAAAAATTTTTTTCCTATTGGCTCTCTTTGACCTAGTGTCGAATCGCATATTGACCTGCAATGAGACTATCACTAACAAAGAAGAGATAAAATAACCAATGATAACAAATTCAATTAAAAAAAAGGATGTTTAGGAGCAAAAATGATGTACCTCTTGGACCTAACAATCTCTAATTAAAAATAAAACCTCCATTTGATTCGCAAACAATAATGATCAATAAATAAAGCTTGTAAAATTTTTAGGAATCAAGGATCTCTGTTTTATTTGACTTTAATGTCATTTAATTTCAGGATGGATATATTATTCCACATCTCTTTAAATTAATTTAATGATTAGAATATTTCTAATATTTATAATTCAAATCAAAGCTTCATTTTTTTAGTTTATAAATCCTTTCAAGTGAAAGGTTAAGAAAAAATAAATATTAAAATGTGATCCAAGGCGATTTGGCTCTTATATTATTGACATAAAATGTGTAATCTATTTACTCACCGACTGCGACAAGGCATAAAATCAGCCACCTGTACAGTATCGGCATGATGATGTAAGTGACATGAGGACGAAACACAAAACAAAAATTTGTTCTCTTCAAAAAAAAAAAAATAAAAACACGATTTTTATTCTAAAAGTGTTTTGTTTTGTTTTTTTCTTTTTTTTAATTTAAATTCCTTCAGAAGAAGAATGGTGATCACGAGTTCCCTTTCGGAGTTTCCCGTGTATCGAGGACGATGACGATGTCGGCGTTTTGCCTCGCACTGACTGACTATGGTCGGTGAATTTTTTGGACTCGAATAATAACGTAACCCTCCCCTTGGCTGCTGCCGACTCCCTCTACAAGACATTGGCCCGCGCCGAAGGGTGAAGTTGCGCATGCGTACGCCAATTTCCAATACTAGGTTCAAGGTCAAATAGACTAAGGGTGGGAGAAAACAGTATGAAATCTTTGCATAGTTTTTAAGGGAAAAATTAAATTTTAATTTATTAAAATTTTATATTTCTCTACAATTCTAACCAATTTTAAATCAATTTGAATTCTAACTCTAATTCACTTCGATTTTGAGTCTTTTTTTTCCTTATTATCGAAGCCCTAATTTTATGAAAATGTAATTTTTTACTAAAATCTTAAGGATCGGTTGTTTCAGTTCTAATCAAACTCCGATAGATAGCATGAATATATGAATATAGTAAACAAAGACACGCTTAATCTTTTGAGTTTAAAAAAAGGGTTTTTTCACATATAGTTAACTATATGAGATATATGCCAAGTTTTGTGAAGTTAGAAACTTTTTTTTATATAAATTATTGAAAATTAAAAATATTAAAATAATTAATTAAAGCCTTATTCCGAATTTTTGGTCTTAGCTAACTAACTGGGATGTTGTTTAATCAGATGATTAGATCTGAAAATATTCGAAAGTCATAGCCAACTTGCTCATACAAGGAATAACTACATGTAGTTAATTAAAACTGAAGCAACCGGATCTAAGAATCTATGATAAGAAAAAAAATGACAAATTTCATCATTAGGTAAAAATACGATTTCTAGTTAATAAATTTACTTCCAAAGTTGATAAAGTCTACAATTTTAGTTTAAGAAACACATACAAAATTTCATTGATGATAGGAATCGGTGAGTAAAATTGTTCCCTAAAATATCTACCACAAGAAAAAAAAGAAAATTAATTAATTAAAAAATTGTTCCTACAAAAATTTGAGGAAAGATTGATTTAATTTAAAACAAATATATTTTATGTGAATAATAATTAATGCACTGAATGTATTTACAATATTACGTTAAGCAAGAGCCAATTCGTCGAGGATCTCGTTTTATTTTAAATTATACCATTCACTTTTACATCATAACTTTAAAAAAAAAACCCCTAAAATGTCGAGAATCACCAAAAGCGAGAATTAATCAAAAGCGCCTGTCAAATAGGCAACCAAAATACAAACCTGTATATTTGGCTATCTTATTAAAAGGGGCTAAACTATAAATATGTAATTTTTTTATATTCTAAACAAGAAATTAGAGAAAAGGGATCAATCGGAATCAAAATTATTATCTTTAAGATAAAATTAATTCATTTTTAAAGACGTATTTACTATAAAAAAAAAAATATATATAGGTCTAATAGAATAATTGTGATTAATTAATCATCGTTTGTATTGATATTTGTCCAATTGACCTCCGTCCTGTCCTGTATTCTAAAATAAATAGAGAGAGACAAGTTCCAGGAAAACCCCGAATAGAGAGAGAGAGAGAGAGAGAGAGGATACAATTATTCACATTTAGTGGGAAGAAATTTGACAACTTCATTCTACCCCTGTCTAATATTACAAATAATTTATTTTCATTATGAATGATTGATTAGAATAAAACAGATAGTATTTTTAGATTCTTTGACAAGAGACATTTTGTCATAATAAATGACAACTAAAAGGTAAAAATCTGGTGTGACAGGTCGCACAGCACACAACTTTCTCTTTGTAAAAGAAAGTGTCTGTGCTTGCCACACCAGATTTTTTTTTGTGTCGAAATATATTTAGTTTCCGCCTATATATTAAAATTCAAGATGTAAAATTTATAAACATGGGAAAATATTTATATTTAGTTACCAGGGAAACCATTTCTCCTTATCTTCCCTATAAAGTACAAGAGTAAAGTGAGCTTCAAACAATTTTGAGGACAAAATGTGAATATACAACATTTGCGCAAGCAGTCAGATCGTCAAATGTTACCACACAAACACACACACACAAATATAATTTTTGACTCAAGCAGGTCTAAAACTTTGCGAAATATTAAAAACTCGAGGGTGAATTTTTTTGACGATTACAATCCTTTCTCAATTTCGTATACGAGAAAAAGTAAAAAAGGGCACTAATTAATTTTTATTTATTTATTTATTTATTTAATCCTTTTCCTCCTAAAGACACAATTGCTGTGTATGGAAGCGTCATAAAAAGAGGAAAAAAAATACAAAAACAATAAACAATACACATACAAGGGAATATCACTATTTTAAGTCAAAATATTCCCCCCCCGGGGAGGGGGCAAAGCGGCTAGCACCAACCCCTTCCACTCAAACCCCCGGGGGCCCCACTCTTTCCTTTCTGATTTTTTAATAAAAAAGGTTAAAAAAAAGATTGAATAAACAACATATGTCCCCATATATATATAAATAATAATAAAAAATTTTCATAAAGTCATATTGGCCCAAAGGCCGGAAAAAAAATGGGAGGAGGGGGGGGGGGAAGGGGAAAAAGGAAAAGAGAAAAAAAAAAAAATTAAAAAAAAAAAAAAAAAAAAAAAGTCAAAATATTCACCAACACTATATAGGGGCTGTTTCAGGAGGTGGGTTTTAAGTCTTTTTTTGAAAATGATGACATTTGGAGATGATTTGATTTCACTTGGAAAAGCATTAGATGCCTCATATAATATTACAAGTGGTAAAGTAAATTTCCCTCTCTGACTTAAAGTTTTAAATTTCTCTCACTGACTCCACTTCCTCTAAGGCTGAACGCAAACAAATTAAGCAAAACGTTTTCGGACAAAACATTTTGTCCAAGAGCAAAACGTTTTTTCTCAATGCCAACGCACTCCGATTGAGCAAAACGCTCAATGACAAAATATTTTGTCGAATCATGTCCATTTGTGTTTTGCCTCCTCGGTGTGCGTTGGCCCATAGAAAAGCATTGAAAAAACAGTTTTAGGCACGATTAGTCAAAAATGATTTGTTCGAAAACGTTTTTGCTCAATTGGTGTGCGTTCAGCCTGAACTAACTCTGGCCAATCGGCTAGAGAGAGTGGTTCACAGGCACATAAAACAGAAGTCAGTGGCTAGCGCTTTATATATAGTAACTAGTCGCAAAGCCCGTCTTCGGGTGACTTTCCGCCTAGCGGGGGGGGGGGGGGGGGGGGGGGGGGAGGGGGGCATCCCCCGGCGCGCCACTCCAAAGGGGGGGAAAAAAACCGCAAAAAAAAAAAATAGATGGATAGTTTATTTTTATTTTAATAATAGTTTGTGAAAAAAAATTTATATTTATTTGAGGGGGGGTATAAAAAATTTTTTTGATTTTTTTTATAAAATATTTTGTTTTTTTGAGAAGGGGGGGGGGCAAAAAAAAATGTGCCCCCCGGGGGGGAGTTGAGCTCACTACGCCACTGCCGCCTAGCCAGGGAACTGCGCCTCTGGCGGGCGGACAAGTTTATTGCCAATTTGGATTATTTCTTGTTGCAATGCAAGTGTTAAGATGTTAAGGAAGGATCTTGAATTCACGCGAGCCTACCGACTGTGCACAGCACATAAGGGTCTATTTATGACTGGTTGAAGGATTAGTCGTATGCGTGCTCTCTTCGTTTTTCAACTGCTGCCCCCCCCCCGGGGCCATAGTCACAATCCCAGAAATCTGTTTCACAGAGCAACTATATACAGAGCATATACTGTATATCTAATTTCCAAACCAACTTGTCTATTTTGTGTTGCCATATTGAAGAAATTTGATTATAATTAATTTTCCAAAATATTTAAGAGATTCAAATTATTACTACGTTACTCCCTGGTCCATGTACTATAGGGGTACTTAATTTCAAATGGATTCATTGAAAATTGTGGATTTTTATAGAACGTATACATACATATTTACATACATTTTTCCCATTTCATTTTTATATAGATGATGATTTTCCAAGCAACAATTTTAAAAGTTCAATTATTTTACTCTCTATTCATTTCTTTTCTTCTTTTTCCTTTCAAACTCTCGCCCACTTCTCTTTTTCCTTTATTTTTTCTTGTTTTTTGTTCCTTGTTTTCTTTATGGTATGTCTTTCCTCCTTCCTTCTCTTCTTTCTTTTATAAGTCTTTTTCTTCTCTGATTGTTTTTTTTTTAAATCACGATCTTTAAATCATTTAGATATCAAATGGTATAAATAAATGTGCCTCAATCATTTGTATAGTAAATAATTAATATAGGGAGAATTATTTAAAATGCAGAAAAAAAAATTTTTGAAAATCACGATTAAAAGTTGATATTTTTCAAGTTTTTTTTTATCCTTGATCAAGTAGTCGAACGAGTTTAACGATTTTGAAAAATCAAATATTGCCTCGTCAAAATTAAATTATAAAATAAACTTTAAGAAAAAAAAAATTTCGACTCACAAAAATGACCTCCTCACGGTGAGTGGTGATGATGATGTAGCGAGCTGCCTGATGATTGGACGACCTACACAGCTTGAAACTCGAAGATTCACTTTTGATGGGACATAAATAGAGAAGAGGAGAGAAATCACTTCTTCTTAATACCGTAGAGGTATCTGAAAAATACAATAATTAATTTTATTAAATCATTAAAATAATATTTATGACATGTTTAAATTCATTGATGAATTTTATTTGCCCTCTCGGCTACTAGGGCCATTTAGAGTCACTTTATTTATATTTATTGTATTGATTTGTCAATTATAAAATGAAATTTTAAAAAATTCACCAATAGCAGAGAATTTAAGGTTTATAGAATATATATATAGGCCTATATATGGCATTACATACCATCTTAATAAAAAAGAAGATGCTAAATTTTCAGCAAATATTTATTAAATATAAGGTGAATATTTCAAATATTAATATTTCGGGCATCAGGATTATAAAGTCTGGGTGTTCTAGCTGTTGAAACAGATTTAACTAGGAAAGTTGATTTGGAATCTATATTTAACAATTTTGCATTACACAAGGCAAACAAGGCGGGGAGAGAAATTTTACAAAAACTGTTTAGGTATTATTATGTACGGTATTATTTCTGTTTAGGAATTTTAACAAATTTTTAAATAACTTTTTTTTATTTAAATGTATTTCCCCCCCCCCCCCCCCCCCCCAACTGTGTCAAAAAATTGTTGGTCATAACCTATAATAATGTTCCCCAATCTGTCCGAAGTCGAGAAGCATATAAAGGCTTTTTTTATCCTTGGCTTAAACCGGCCCGGGGGCGAACCTGCCGCTTTCTTCCAATTAACTTTACCTTCACCAGCCACCATACTTCTATTTGTTGGTCATAATAACCTTTTGCATTATAAAAAAAAACTTATAGGTGAGGGGAGGGCGTATTTTTATGTGGCCCTGGGGGCTAAATCTGTTGCCCTGTCGGTCCTAGATGGTGGAATAGGTGAAATCCACTTAGGGGGGATGTGCCATTAGGTTTCCGAAATATTTCGAAATAAACACCTTAATTAATAAAAATTTGCTGAAAATATAGCGTCTTCTTTTTTAAGTAATTCTACTTCAGCAACTCCACTTAAGGAGTATATGATGTCATCATCATATATTAGAAAAAGGGCCCTTACCCGCGTAAGAAAAATTAAGTCAACCTTGGCCCAATGGTAGAGTTTCTGTCTCTGGTGGGTTCCAACCCTCGAAGGGTTTGCATGCGACAGAAATTTATTTCAATTGGATTAGTTACAAATCCAATTGGAATAAATAGAGACGGAGTCTAAATGGCCTTTGATGCCGAAAAAAACATGAGGCCTAATTGAAATTTAATAAAAATTTTGTCATTTGGACTACCCGGAAAGAAGAGAGATATTGGAGATATTTTGTTTTCACACTACAAACAGACAGACAATCCATTTTTGGACTCAAACTGCATATTTTCATCAAAAATCTTGACATTTTAACATGAATGCAATAATTACTCCTTATATATTAGCCTCTTGGTAGGCCTGGATTGGTTACCAATTGAAATAAATAGAGACTGGATCTAATTAGCCTTAGATGCCCAAAAAGATCTTTAATAAAAAAAAAAAACATAGATAAAAAAGTAAAGTGTGTAGATAAAGAATATTTTCTCTTTAGAAACATAAGAAAAAAATCTAAGACGCATTTTATCTCGCACCAGGCTCGATATAATGATCGCATTTATTACAGCTCTGCGTCATGTTGGATGCCATGCACTAGAATTTTCAAGAACGAAATTCAACAAAATCGATTTTTCACTTAAAAAACATCAAATCAGAGAAGAAATATACAAAAATTGCTATTTTAATCTGATCCCAGACAATATATCACGAAGAATAAAGTAAGAATTTGAGAAAATATTAATAAACAAAAACAATAATTTCATAACTACTCAAAAAGAAAGACAACTAAAGAGGGAGGGTAAAGTCCCTTATTCTTTTTTTTTCCCTCAGCTTTTATTAAACAATATTGTTCCAAAGTTGTTGAAACATTTGAAGGGTGGTGGTTGGTGGTAGCGGCGACAAAGCAATATTTTTTCTTCCCTGAAATAAAATTGATTTTCACATCCCTCTCTTTTTCTTTTTCAATTTTTTATTTCACCCTAGATATTCATTACAACACTCTCCCTCTTTCTTTCATGTAAAAATTGCACGGGTGTTCTTTTCTTCTTCCCTTCTCAAAAAAATAGATTTTTTTTTCTAATATATAATCCTGAATATTTGTTCTGTCATTCCATTCGTGCATTGAATATATATATGTTATTTCCCCCAGTTAAATTTCGGCATCTGAGTCTATTTAAACCTGCTACTGATTGGACTGTCAAAACCGGACGACCTAGCTAGTTAATTTATGTTCCCATTGAAATATTTTAAATATTTTTTTTTACGAGGCTGCTGAAGGTCATACTTCCTCCCTAGGTAAAATATTCGACCGCACCCAGTAATTACATATTATCAAATTGCAGACTATTTAATCTTCGTGTGGATTATTATATCAAAAGTATTTAAAAAAAAAAAAAAAAAACATTTTTATGAGATTAAATTTTAACACTCGATTGAAAATTTTGTTTAAAAAATATAGAGAGAAATAAATTATTTTGTTTCGATGTATTTGAAGTAATAATATAAAATTTTAATTTTCTGCCTGATTATAAAGAACTTTCGAAAAAAATTTGGTGATCAAAAAATGGTAACTTACCAAAATGTCCTGCAAAAAGCACGTCTTTTATGTGAGCCCA
>JAKCPI010026801.1:0-14467 GCA_023213315.1 Euborellia annulipes | reverse complement strand
TTAGAGGTAAGAGAAAGTAAAAAAAATATATATTTCGAAGGAATCAGAAAAGTTTGATTATTACTATTCAAACTAAACAATTACTAACAATCACTTTATCGTGTGCTATTTTTTTAAAATAATCTATTTTCCTAAAAAAAGAAGATTTTAACAAAATTCATATTATTTTATTTGATTAAAACATTATTTTATATCTACTTATACTATATGAGAACTTAAATATTCCAAGGAAATTAAAATATAATTATAATCCTTATGGTTTATTTTATATAATTTAAATTGAATTCATTATTAACTCACAAAAAAAAAAAAAAAGAAATGCGATGTTCGCGTATTTCCTCGGGCTTGCCATATATATAGTTGAAAACATTTCTCATCATTTGAAAATTATATGAGTTTTCCAGAAGTTATGCCCGCAGACCGCATGAAGGGATGGGTTTTCGCCCTTTGAGGAGCCGCCCTTCAGACTCACTCCCCTTTAAACTCACCTGGTTTTCACCTTCGACGGCGGCGAATGACTTTCCTGAGGCTTCCGTGGCTCTCGAGCTCTCCTGCCCTTTTGCCACTCCCTATAGGAATGAGTTCCGGGGGCTCGTTCCCGAGGGATAATCGTCTCCCGACACGCAGCTCGCCTCCACCCACTAACATATAATGAGCCCACCTGAAAAATATTCATTCTTTTTCGAATATCAATGAACAGGAATCTTATTATTCTTTTCATTCCGAAAGTTACGCCCTAAAGGAATGTGCAAAATAATTTTCCTGGATTTGCAATAAGAAAGATGTAGTTCTATCCTGGGAGATAGACCACCCACACATACTCATAAATTTTTCGATTTGCTGTAGTTTTGGTTTAACGGGAGTGTGGCCTGATAAGCTGAAGCGACCCACGTGTAACTTTGTAGGATTATTAATAAAAAATTTTACATAAATTTCATATAAACAGCCACAGATGAAGTCAAACAGTAGCAGAAATATTCGTATATTTATTAGCAATTTTATAATCACAAAAGTAAAATTCAATTGAGGGATTATATTTATATATACAGGGGCGCCGGAACGAATTTGAATCAGAGGGGGCAAAAAATTTTTTTTCGAAAATTAAAATAATTTAATATGTTCAAAATAGTATAAAACAAAAACAAATCTACTATAAAGCTTTAAAAATTTTAAACAAATTCACAATTATAATAAAATTAAAATTTTAGAAAATTTGCTAGTGATTTTATCAAAAATCTTTGGAAAAAAATGAATTTTTACTCTTTTAATGTACCCTTGCCCCCCCCCCCAGTTCCGGCGCCTATGTATATATAAATATAAATTAAAAAAAATCCCTTTTGAATTATTTATTATTACAATCCAATTCTTGAGATAGCACTCTTATCCTAATGATGATAAAATCTTTCAGGAAAAAATAAATAACATTTTATTACTAAAAAAAAATATAGGGTAAGAGAAAGTTTTTTATTATTATTATTTGAAATTCCTATCTGGATACGCGTTTATTTACCCGAGGTGTTTCCGTGCACGAACACACACACCTCAAAACCATCCGGCCTCTGGCCGTAGCCATCTACCGGCACCCCGTGAAGTTGCATTATTTCCTATCTCTAACTCTTCCTTCTGCGTTCGTTTCTAGCTCTTTAACTAATCCTTATTTCTGGTTCCACCCGAAAGTAAAAATTTATTAATAATGACGAGAACAAGACAGCCGAAAGCAAATAAAGTAAAAATATTCTTCTTTTTTCCACTTTATTTGACACAAATGTCGTCGTTTCGGTCGATTTTTCCCATCTTCATCAGGACATGTGCAATGTTTGCCTCGAGCTTAGAGGACTCTTGGCGAGCATTGCACATGTTCTGATGAAGACCGGAAAATCGACCGAAACGTCCACATTTGTGTTAAATAAAGCGGAAAAAAGAAGAATATTTTTTTCTTTATTTGCTTTTGACTGCTTTGTTCTCTTCATTAATAATTATATATTCAGCCACTTCTCCTTGAAATTAAAAATTTGTTTTTATATAAATATATTCTAACAAAAAATTTCGAATTTTCCATTTTTCTCAGGAGTAATTAATTAGCAAATTTGGAAATTACAATTTTATTTTATTTATTATTGCTTTTTTATTTATTACATTTAATTTAATTAATAAAAATAATAAATAAAAAATTTCAAATAAATCATTAGATAGAAGGATTTGTTATAGTACGTATCCTCCTACTCCTTATGGGACTCGTTAAATCAAGATACTCTTAAATTTTCCTTTCAAATAAAATATTACATTATTTGAAAATGATATTTCATGGCCATTTTTTTTCGGGTGTGGTTATTAGAAAAAGTGGGGGAGGAATGAAGTATGAGGTTATTAAAAGGTGATACGGCTATCACGTGACTTGATTATATCATGCTTAATATAAATTATAAATAATAATTTTCAAAATCGAAAATAGGAATGTCAGATGATTTTAAATTGGTATAAAATATGTCTTAATTAAGAACATTGAAAATATACCTTAGATGATGAGTTCTAAAAAAAAAAAACACTCGGTTAAATATAGTTTAGGGTCTCCTTATTTCGAAAGTGATTAAAAGGTAAAACATGAATATAAAGATCAGGTGTGACTTAACGCACAACTTATCTTCAGTAATTGAAAGTTATGTACTGTGCTGTCACACCAGATTTTTTTGGGTCGAGATATATTTAGTTTCCCATAGCACCTTAGTTCCAAACTTGACCACTGCATTTTATAAGTAAAAATTCAATCAATTCAAAATTTCACAAGCTCTGTGTATTTGAATTGTATTTTAAATGTTGACTGGTTGAAATAAACTATATTATTTTTAAAATTTCAATCTCATATTTGGGTATTTTATACCCAATAGAGAATTCTAAACAAATCCAAAATTTCATAATAATTGGAAAAAATTTTTTTTTAAAGTTCCAAAGGGGATTAGATTAGCCTACATGCAAATCCCCTTCCAAATACGGATTTAACATCGGCTCTATGGAAGGAAGAGCCGGAAAATGAATTCTAAGAATTTGAAATACAACAGTAAAGTGTACTTCAAACAATTTTCAAGAAAAAATTTTACTGATATACTTTTTAAAGTGTATCTAAAAAATAGTTGATTTATGAATTTTAATCAAAATCGTTAGAGCCAATTTTGAGAAAATCGAAAAAACTACATCAGTAAAGTACCTAGTACATTTTGGCTAATTTTGATCAAAAGCTTATTTTCACGCCTCATATGGATGGCTAACTTAAATATAAAATTTTAACCTCGTAACTCATTTCTTTCATGCTTAAAAATGTCCACACACAGACAGACAGACCAATTTGCGGGACTTACTTTTTTTTAGACCCAGGAGACTTTAAAACATGTATTTCCATCTAAATCTCAACATCGAATTTTTGACATGATCACAAGACTTTCTCACTAGGCTATATATTATATTATATAGATAATAGAAAGTAAAAATGTGTTTATATTTGGTAGTTAAGAAAAAGCCACCAGCCTGATTTTATTTTAAAGAACTACACTATATTTTAATTAAAGCTCCCTTTAAAAATTTTTCTTTAATCCTTTTTGGATCACAAATTTAGGGGTAAATACTATATAATCCTAGATCAATTTCAAGATGAAACTGATTATCAGAGGATATTAATTTTTTAGACAATTCACATATACGTATAGAATTTATTTTTTATTTTTCCTTTTTTATTTTCTGAAAGAATGAGCCTCAGGAGGATGCATAAAGCCTCTAACCCAGAGGGTTCGGAGATTGCGGAAGACCCCAAGAGATGGGAGAAAATGCTTCTGCTTCAACTCTTGCATAATTTAGTTATTCTAGTCGTAGAGCAGCTATAGAGAAAATAAAATTTGCTCCTAAAATAAAAAAAAAATATTTTTTTTTTTACACAACTCACTCGGCTTTCTTACCCAGCACTGGCTAATTTATCTAAGCGTCAAAGGAACTTTTCATTTATTTATATACGGATTACGAAATTTCTTCTTCTCTCTTTAAAAACTCAAAATAAAACGTGCTACTACTACTTACTACAAAATAAAAAAAAAAAATACTATGAAATGGAAATTTATTTTCTTTTAATTCAAGAACTATGACGTTTAACACTTCCTTAAACTATATTTTAAGCTTAAAAAACTTGAACGAAGCGAAAGCTGATTTGTTTTTCATTCAAAGGGAAAATAAAAATATTAAAAAAAAAAATTAGCATTTTTTTTCTTAATTAAGCTTTCGTTTTAAAATAAATTTCTATCATTCAAAACCCTGTAAAACCTCGCATATATAAATATAAAAATTTCCATTTATAAATATTTTTCACGTAAAACCTACACCTCTTTAACTTAAACAATAATTTTAAAAATTGCTTACTGTGGCTAATATTCGCGCCTCCCGTTAGACTAGTCCCAGCCTCCCAATTTGCAAAACGCTGCCATTCGGAGAAATATAAAGGAAGGAAGTTAGGCATCCAGCAAATAATTAATTTTTATATATTTTCGTCGATATTACGGAAAACAATTCACTTTCACCTTCAAGACAAAAAAATTGTTGGCTATGAGATGTATTATATTATAAATAATAAATATACCTATGTTGCGTATAAATATAAAACAATTATACAATAAGTATAAATAGCGAGATAGGCTTGTGATGCTACCCCAGTGAAGAGGGTGAGTTAAGGCTTTTGTCCTAGCATGCGGGCAACGCAGGGCGGGGCGTGCGGGACGATGCGGGCGGTGCGGGTCTGTCAAATAAATGAAGTTATTGAACCTGAACGCCTGATGCGAGCGCCGCCGCACCGCACGCAATTTATGGACGGTTTGTTTTTCCCCCGCAGTTGTCGTACGGCAAGCAATAGAAATGGAAGTGCTCATCTCTGAAGTACAAAAAAGAAATGCTTTGTGGAATAAAAAGAGCCCCCGTTACAAAGATCGTTCATATATCGACAACGAATGGGAGGCTGTAGCTGAAAGTACGGGATATTCAAGTAAGTAAATTACATAAACTTATTCAAAGTAAGGGCTATGATGAATATATTCATGGATACATATGAGCTGTAGTCCTTTATTACTATTATAACAAATGACTTTGATATTTGAAAAGTGAAATAAATCTAATTAAATCCATTGCATTGAAAAGCACCTAAACAAAATTTACAAAATTTTTTTTTTTTCAGAAGAAGATGCAAAAAAGAAATGGCGAAATTTACGTGATCAATTCATTAAAGAACTGAAAAAAATTCCCAAAGGCAAATCAGGCGATTCCCAAGATTTTTCCGCCTATACTGGCAAATGGCAATACTTTACCAATATACTTTTTTTAAAGGATACACTACCTCCAAGAGATACAGAGGGAAATACATCATCAATAGAAGGATTAGAGGATAAGCCAATTCCTGGAATTGAATGTCAATTAAGTGAAGCCCAAGAATGGGAAGAAAATGATAGTGTAGGGTGGAACCCAAATGTTGATATTTCAGAAGAAAGTTCGAATGAAACAGCAACACTCTCTGCTTCACAACATACAGATAATCCCCTCTCTAGGTTCATGACAACCCCTCATCGGAAAAGAAAGAAAATAAGCAAATATAATAAAGAAGTAGAACAGGGACTAGCGGATGTCGATGTTCAAAAACATTTTCTCCTTCAAACACTGGAAGATGAAAATTCACTCTTTTTGAGATCATTGCTACCATTTTTCAAAAGATTGAATCCAGTCCAACAACTTCGTGTTAGAACAAAATTTCAAGAAATTTTACTTGAAGAAATTTCCAAAGATCAATAGAGTACTTTCCATTCATCGGTAACAAACCATCATTCATTGTCATGTCAACAATGCACCCAACTTTTCAAAATTTGTTCTTCTAACAACCCGCTTACTCAAATATTCCTGTCTTGATATTCAAAACTCAAATAAATATATTAAAAAACAATGAAGCCAATAACAGCATATTTTACCTATGTAACCCCTGATAACAAACTATACTATTAAAATAATTAAATAAAAACAACACAAGTGTTATTCATTCTTTTATCTTAAAGTTCTTCCACAGATATAACACTTTGAAAGTTTGTTGTACAATATTAAGTAACATGAAATATTTTTGTCTATAAAGAAGTCGAAGGTATTTTCTAAGTACGATCTCTTCATTTGAATTATGTAGGATCTAAAAATATTGGTGAATATTTTAGTAACCTCACAAGCTCAAGAATTTTTAATCCTCTTTGTTTAGAAATTGCTTAGTATTTTTGCATATTTGTTTTTAATTCTGAATATTAAACAGTAATCACAATTCAAAACTCCTGTTTTCTAATTCAATGCATAAAAAAAAATATTAGAACATGTGATTAACTAAACATAAAAATCAGATATAGTTGCTACTTGGTCTTGTATGAATCATCAACATCATCTTCATTATCATCCTCGGGATGAATCAAAGCTAGAATCTAGGTAAGGAACTTGGCTTTAATTAAGAGGAAGGCCTGCTGCACCTGGCTACCCAGGATACCCCCACTCACTACGTCTGTTTGTCTGCTTTGCTCTCTTACTAGTCTGCTGTCTGCTGACGTCATATCCTGCTGACTGGGTCAAGCCTTCTCTCCCACGCTCTGACTCATTGCTTGCTGCTTAGCGCCATTCCGATATCCTCGATACTCCGAAAACCGGATTGACCCCATCAACCTCGAGACTCTCTTTCAAGGATAGAGAATACTCTTTCCTCCTACTCCTCCTTTGCTTTACTTGTAATTTCGTTTCTTTAAAGAATAGATTGAAATACGATAAATACTTTATTAACTTATTAATAATAAGGACATTATACATTGCAAATTTCTTTAACAGAATACTTCCTTGATATGAATTTCATTTCCTTCTTCCAACAATCATATGACCCGATTATTGTCTTGAACATGCACAGTGTGTATACCCTCAGGCAGAGTAAAAAGTCAGTTTTCAATTAGACTTGTTTCGATACCCCATGAACAGTTTGAAATATATTAATAGTTTTACATGTTTTTTTTTTTTAAACTCCAAATTTATATAATTTGAATTATGTTCAGAAAGTACCCAAGGCGATCAAAACCAGAGTGAATGTTTAATACTATCCCTTCATTGGAATAATGAATGAATTCTCCAACAATTTATTAATCATTCTTTTTCAAGATCTTAGCTACAAATTAAATTTTAAAATGTTAAAAGTCTGTTTTGACTTTATCCAGAAAAATCTAAAATAAATTCTATAAACTACACTTCCTTAGTAGGTGAATGAATTACCTTAGATAAAAATTTTCCATTATACGTCGTACTATCTTTTATTAGATTTAGTTGGACCCTTTTAGGCCAAAAATATATTATTTAATGATTATACCTGGTATTATTCGGAATACAAAAATATCAAAAATAAATTATTTGGTCTATAAGCCAAGAAGAAAAACTGGCATAAATGGAAAAGGAAGGCTTTAACTCGGGTAA
The DNA here is from genome assembly GCA_023213315.1 of Euborellia annulipes. Taxonomy (NCBI): domain Eukaryota; kingdom Metazoa; phylum Arthropoda; class Insecta; order Dermaptera; family Anisolabididae; genus Euborellia; species Euborellia annulipes. The sequence goes on along the minus strand of JAKCPI010026801.1, from coordinate 6,970 downwards.
CTTGAGGTTCTTAGCTACTTATTAATCTGATATAAATTTGGATTATTTATTTCATAGAAATTTTTATGCTATGAATGTCTTAAAAACTTGTTAGGGCTGATTCGTGAGAATATATGGACTTTGAAAATAACTAACATTACTTTAAAATTACTTTTTTTTTTTTTTAGAAAAAAAAAAATTTTTTTGCCAAACAGAAAAAAATTTTCCCTTCTTAGATACTTCATATTTTCATCACTCCATTTATATTTTGAGACCTAAACTAAAATTCATTGGGAAAGAGTCTAAATGCCGAAAAAGATCTTAATAAATTTAAAAAATCTAAGACTCCAAATTATTTTCAATTTTAATTAATATTTTTTTTTTTTTAAATGAATTATTTCCCCAATGGCCTTAGGCTGGAAGTGGCAAATAAATAAAAAAGTAACAATGAATTATTTTTTTTATAAACGTTAAGTAATCTTAAAATTGTTTTATATTTATTTTAAATACATTCTGTAGATTGCTCCCACACACGTAGAAACCACTTAAATAAATTAAAACTTTTTCCCTTTCGAAAGAAAAAGAGCAATCCATTAGATATCATAAAAATTCTGTATATTTTTAATGATATTGTTTTCAAATTTCAAAGATGGGTCTCATGCGGATTGTAACTTTTTTTTCTACCTTTTGTAGAAATACCATCTTGAATTATTTTTCTTAAAATCTAGATCTTTTCAATTTTCATTTTTTTATTATTTATTTCCTCTATTATAGTCAGAAATTATTCCAGTTTTCTTTTTAATAATAAATTAATATATAATCGAATATATTATAAGCAGGCCGTTTTAGGATTATCAGAAATCTTATCTCCACACTAGAACAATAAAGTTCAAAGCAACAGATCTTTGCTCTCGAAGAGAGGGTGAAGGCAACGCCCATCACCCAGAAGTAATTCAATTACAAAGGACAAGTATTACTTGACACTGGTTTATGGAATATCAAGTATTTATACCAATAAATATATTGAAACATATCACTTACGTTGTAATCGAATTGGAGATTTACTATGCTTAAAAGTTCAGCAGATGGAGATGCAAATATTATTAAAATAAAATAGAAACTACTAGAAGTATATTTTATTATTAAATATTGAAATGTATATTTTTCAGACCTGATGATGGTTCAAATTAAGAACCGAAACCAATGACTGCAGTCTGGCCGTCTTTTTTTTTTTTTTTTTAAACATTCACACTTTTTTCTCATTTACCCTCGCACTCACACACACATTCACACAGTCTTTTCGGCAACTTAGGCCATTTAAGACTTTAGACGATAACCGTTGTAGTTAATATATATATTGGGGGTTCAGGCATTTCTATTTAAGCCATCTGGTATCCAAATGGCTTAAATAAAATCATCGGACTGTCTGGGTCCGAACCCGCGACGTTTGGTATAGGAGGTAGGCACGCTACCTACTACGCCAAACTCGGGGGCGTCTGGCCGTCTTGATTCTCAATAAATTCTGAAAATAAAATATAGGCCTAATTATTTTATTAATATTATATAATTAAATATTTATTAATTCATATACCCGAAAAAGGTAGGGGTGTGCCGCCAGGAGTTGAACCACGTATCCATCAATTTGTACTCGGTGTGAATCCGTGGTTCAACTCCCGGCGGCGCACCCCTACCTTTTTCGGGTATATGAATTAATAAATATTTAATTATATAAATTTCCCTCGCGACTCACATACGCGATATATATAATATCTTAAATATTGTATATGTAATTTCTTATTTATTTATTAATATTATGCACATCCATCAATTTTAAGCATAGTAAACCTCCAATTCGATTACTAATTAAGAAACAGAATAAGAGATCTTCGAAACTGATATTGATTCAACTCGGATCGAAACGTCATTTCAGAACAATTCAAAAGAGGGGATTACTCTCTCTTAATTGCTTTTTCTATAGGCTATGAATCAATCAAAAAAAGGAAACCTTATAGTAACACATGTTACTTTTATAATTAAACTAATTCGTTAAATGAATCCAATCATTCAAACTGAATTAGATTGATTTTTTTCTCCCTTTTTTTTTTAATATTCCAATTTTACTCTTTGTTAATAAAATAATTATTAGTTCTCATTTTTTTTTTTTTTTTTTTTTTTTAAGAGGGAAAGAAATTATCGAAATTGAGAAAAAAATTTTGAATTCTAAATTAAGAAACCTTAAAAAAAAATAAGTCGGTCTTCTATTGGTTTCTTTCATATTTTTATTGGATGCTGGAGGATCTTAATAAAAGAATTTCCAGGAAAAGTAAATTAAAATTAAATATTTTATTTCTGTTTTTATATATACATAAAAGGAAGGAAGGTAGAAAGGGGTGAGTGGAGAGACGGAGGGTTTCCAATCGATGGTCTCAAGGTAATAGGTCCATTAGCGAATATTTAAAAAGCTGATTGACTCACCCATTCAACATCTTATGGCAAAAAAAAAAGAAATATCAAATCAAATTAAGAGCATCCGGTACTTAAGATAAGATTTCCGTTCTTCAACTACTTAAAAGAAGGAAAATCTCAAATTTTATTTAATCTAATATTTGAGCTCAGTGGCGGATTTAACTTATAGAATCTCTAGACATGATATTCAAATATTATTATATTTTAACTGATCAAATATTTATTTCATTTTTTTGTAAATTTATCAACCAGATAGTTCTTGCGCCCCAAGGCCTGCAAACTCCTTAGGACTGCGCAAAATAATCGATTATTTAAAAAAAATCGATTAATCGATTATTTCGATTATTGGGCAAATAATCGATTATTTCTGGGAAAAATGCGTTTGAAAAGATGGGATGAGACATGTATACTAAAAAAAAAAGTCAAATGATTTTCACTTGAGGAAAAAAATGGATAAAAAGGTTCTATACTGGTTTGAACCTCAAAAACCTAAAATGAGAGTTTCGAGGTTACTCGTATAGTTAGGATTTCAAATCAATCGGTAATTCATATTTAAACCTCATAGTCTTCAATGAGGGTTTTGAGTGTTAGAGTAGAATTACTTTCTGAGCAGCAAATAAAACATCAAAGGAATTGAGGCTTCTGAGGTTAAAGCTAGAATTTGTTTTTTGACTCGGGTTGGTATCATACTTTACTTTCTAAGAGATGATGCCAAAAAAAGTTTCCATAAAGCTATTAATTTAAAAAAAAAATAATTTTAAGAGCTTATTTGATTTAATGATTTGCTAATTTACAAATTGCCATAGCGAGCGCCTTTTCAATAGCCTACTATCTAAAAATGGTAAATCAATATTTTATTAAAATATTTGTTTTTATTGTTAATATAAATTTATTATATAATATTTTTTTATCGTTTTATTTTTTTAAAAAAATTACACTCTCCCTTTCAAGTTATTTTTCCTTTTAGAGATGGATGATTGTTGACGTCGAGGAGATTTTTGCCTAAACTTTAAGTGGACGCGTAGTTCGCCTTGGACATAAATGTCAAAACTTTTATCAGTAATCACCGAGTGGATCCTGAGCCAAACGGGTTAATAAAATAATACATTTCATTCATTTTTATTTTTCTGGTTTTCCTGCTTTCTCTTACTTTACATGGATGGAATTCTTATACTCTGCACATTTCAGTGATCTATAAAAAATAATAATAAATACTACTATTTCGCAATATAAATTAAATTGGCTTGCTCTCAGGATGTTTGTGTATTTTGGCACCAAACGATAACAATAACATCGACTTGGTCCATTTGCTCGGGCTTTTCGATCGGTCTGCCCACATTCCGGGACAACATTTGAGAGATGTTATCTTTCTGATTATTTATTATCTTTACGAGATACTAATATTTCTTTTGGAATTTGTTTTTTTTTTTTCTAGATCTAATTCAACATCTTTTTGAAAAAGCTTCTTGATATCAAAACTTGTTTTCATTTTATTTCTTTCAATTTATTATAAAATGTTATAAATTTGTGACCAATATGTAGCTATTTTTTATTCATTTCAGAATGAATATCGAAATTATCAATAAAGAATTATTTATTAAGGGGAGAGTAGGAGGGGCCGTCTAAACGTACTTAAAAAAAAAAAAAAAAAAAAAACCTAGACTATTATAAGAAATTTTTCAATGCAGTTTTTTACTTTTTTTTAAATAAATTAAAAATGAATAAAGGTTTATTGTAATAGAAAGTTATTATTTTTTTAATGACTTATTAAAAAATTATGGAAATTAATTTTTTATATTCAAGCAAATACAGTAAAACAAACTGTTACAATTTTTTTTTTTTTTTTATTTAAAAATAAATTTATTATTGTTATTAATCACATATTAATTAAGAAAAATTTAAAGTAAATTTAGATGATTTATTTAAAAATTAACTGTCAAAAAGTTCAGCATTTTGGCAGTCTAGTCTAACAGCCGGTATTATCAGATCCCTTATTAGCCTACATCTGGCCTATATTTATATATTTTTATGCTTTTATAGATGATACATAATATATAATAACATTTATAAAGTATTCATTTTTAAAAGATCAATGAAAATCAAACAAATGCATTATATTATTAGCTACCATTCTGACATCTCTTGGCAAACTTTTGAATTACTTGATTTTTTGGGTTTACTTTTTATGACACATAACGCCATCTTATCAGCAAAAACATGCTTAACAGCTTTGCTCCTACTCCCCCTTAAGTTTTCTTATAAATTATTCTAGATAAGAAAATCTTATCGAGGATTTAAAAATGAAATAGAAGTTGTTTTCCAGACAGATAGACAAAGTAAGTTTAAAAAAGATGGTTAAGGTCAAATATTAGCAAACAAATTTCTTTTTTTATAAATAAAGTAAAAGTACTACAATAATAAATTATTATGATTATATTCATGTTGAGTAAATTTTTTTCTCTGTTGCTTGAGGGTCGGTCCCTCTCTCTTTTTCTCTTGCCCTGACACTGTCTCCAGATGTTTATGATATATTCGGCAAAACAAAATAGCTTTCCAATCTAAACAAGCTTATGGGTCAGGTTTGGTTCTTGTTTTTCTATAAGGGATGTCATCCAGAGAGACAGACGTTGAGAAAGTGATTGTATCTTGTAAGGGATTTCAAATCGTCTATTTACATGAAAATCTTCCAGACGTGTTTTTCTCAAACACATTAAAAGCATCACTTTAATATTAGATATACGAGATACTAGAATAAATTCATGACAGGGTGGTAGAAAAGAACTTAAGCCGTTTATTCTTTAATTTATTTAAATATGTTGACTATCATTTTATTTTTATCATATATAGGTCTATGTTATGACATCATTTCATAGGCGTCGAATTGTTTCTTTGCCGAAAGAGGGGGAGATGCAAGATTTTTGCATGCAGGCAATCAATAAGCAAATGAAGATTAAATAGTAAATAGTGTTGCTTATTTAAAAAAGTGTTCTCCAAAAATTGTTCCATTATAAGAAGCATGCCGCCATTAATATTGTTGCCGCCGATTTTGGTGTTAATCGTTTAACTGTTTCAAAAATTTGGCACACAACAAAAAAGCAGTACAGTGAAGGTCTTATTTCTGGGGATGTGTCATCAAAGAAAAAGAAAAACTGCTTAAGAAAGCAAGGTCAGCGTTTTCCAAACTTTTTTGACTGCAGCCCGGGACGAGGCTTTAAAATTTTTCGAGACCCACCTTATGAAAAAAAATAAGTAAAATATAGGCCTATATTTTTTTTTTTTCGGGATCCCTTCAAAGTTTTTCTATGACCCGGTGCCGGGTCACGACTCACACTTTGGGAAACGCTGCCTTAGGTGATATGAGAAACACAAGCCTTTTTTTTTTAGAAAATTTTAAATTTTTGTTAAAAAATTAATTATCTCTAATTAATTATTTTAATTTTTAATTTAATTAATTTTTATTTTTATTTTTAATAATTTTTATAAAGCAAAACTTTTACAAAACTTTCCTATACCTCACAAAGCTAACTTATATGTGAAAAAAAACTCTTTTTTTAACTCGAAAGTTAAGCGTATTCTTGTTTACTATATTTATAATTTGTTATCTGTAGAATAAGTTTGCTAGTTGACAAGAAATGAATCAACCGGCCCTAATACTCTAAGAAGAAACAAGTCATTTATCCTTATATTGAAGGATATATGGATTAGAAGAAATGACATTCTTATTTCGGGTAACTCGTAGTCACTATTCAATTACTCTTTTGCATAGGTTTTTTATTGATATGATCAAGAAAAATATTCAGGCCCATTAGAAGGCTGGTGAATGAAGGGTGTGGAAAAGACTAGGAAGAGAAGGTGTTCTTTGGTCACATATCTACTAGGCGTTAAATTGTTGTCTATGAATCCATCAAATTTCCTTTACAAAAATTTATTATTATTTTTTTAATTTTTTATTTTTCAGAATTTTGTTCATTGGTCAATGAACTCAATTAATGACTTAATCAATTCTCAAACGGAGCTCTTAATTCCAAAGTAGGTTTTTTTTCTCTAAATGCATAATCAATATTTTATTGATTAGTCTACCTTTCTTTTGGTAAACAAACTTAATAGGTGTCAAAAAGAGAAATTAATTACGCTCCTATTTCCTAAAATCAAAATGTCAATAATTTACTTGGAATTTTACTTTTGTTTATATTATATTTGATTAATATTGTTTGTACTCAATTTCGAAATAATGCATCTCTCTGGCTGCTCTCCAAATGTAACGAGGCGATAAGAAAAAAAAAAAACTGTTTTGTTTACGAAAAAAATTCAATTTGTGACTTTTAGCGCATTTTCTCTTCTCAAGAGAAAGAAGATTTTATTTTGTATTGACTTTGAGTGTATGTCGAAGTCAATTAAGTCCATTATAATAAATACAAGTTGAGAAAGGCGCGGCTTCGCCGCGCCCATCTCAACTTGACCCTGGCGGGCGGCGTCTCGATACGTGATCAGTAGTTTTTCTCTTAATTTTAAAGCCCATATTATT
>JAKCPI010026800.1:0-42047 GCA_023213315.1 Euborellia annulipes | reverse complement strand
AAATGAACTCCAAATGGGGTCAAATTTTATTTACGAGTGTTTTATAATATAAGTAAAAAATTAGAGGGTATAACCAAAAAAAAAATAAAAATCGAAAAATAAGGGACACCCTAATATATATATATATATATATATATAACAGAAAGGAGTAAATTTAAACAATCAACCATAGAGTTAAAACAGCCTATAGGCCTACCAGGTAAATGAAAAAAAAAAAAAAAAAAAAATTAAAAACCCTAAGTTATATATAAATTTTAAAGGCGGCCCTTAACCTATAGAACATTAACTTCTGGTGCCAAAGGTCAAGGGTTCGCAACCCGCCCCAAGCGAAGAATTTATTTCAATTAATTGGATACCAATCAATTGGAATAAATAGGGACGGGATCTAAATGATTTCAAATGACGAAAAAGACCTTAAGTAAATTAAAAAAAAAAAATAATATTTTATGGTTGTGGAGATATAACCAGGAAGGAACTTTGAGCCAAGATAAAAAAAATATTTAATTTAATTTTTATTCGCCGACGTTTCGCCGATTACGACCTTCATCAGGGCAAATATTGTTAACTATGAGGTCGCTTATGAATGAAGGTCGTGATTGGTGACTGAAACGTCGACGAATAAGAATTAAATAAAAGATTCTCCTTGTTGCAAAGTTTCTTCTGATCCTGATTAGTTCGTATAGTTTGGGCATTTCTGATCAAATTTTGTTACTATATTTTGTAGAAATTCATCAAGGAGATTGATGTACAGTGTCACTTTAATTATTCCATTGTACTTCCCCGGAGGAGTTTTTGTATTTTCCTTAAGTTTTGTCTTCAACTCTTTTAAAGAAATGACTCTCATTGTTAGAAATGTATTCAGGAAATCAAATTTATTTCATCAATATATAGAAGTTCCGGAAGTAAAACGCGCTCTTCTTCAGAACTCTAAATATATAAAATGGTTCACATATTTGCTTGGTAATAGAATATTAAGTGAATTTTTAATTATGGACCACATTTTTGTTATTAATTATTTATTAAAAATATAAATACTGTACAACGTTTCGACTGCTTATTCTGCTGTCGTTTTCATGTACTGTGCACTTGCTCCGACCCAAATGAACTAACCGTTTTGACAGTAACGTGCATTTTATATACAACGACATCAGTGCCATCTACAGTCATTCCTATGAAGTTAGATACAAATACAAACACACAGTGAGTGATATTAATTTTACTGGGTGTACCATTGCCGTGGATTAGTTTCTCGTCAACATTTAGGTGACTGCTTAATTCAATTAAACTATTGTATAATAACTTTACAGCTATGATATTTAATTTTTATAGTTTTATGTTTTGTCGGTGAATATAAATTATTTAAAAAATAATAAATCTTTTTAATCTGATAAAATCTGTGTGTTTTGAACAAAATAAAAAAAGAATCTCCTAAATGGTCATTCTTTTTCTAATTAAGAAAAAAAAACTTGGTGAAGAGACTCTTTCGCCGCAACGAAGTTAAATCAGAGTATCTAATTAATATCGATCTGAAATAAATCTAATAAAAAAAGGGCTAGCTCGTTACAGATGTTTTCGGGCAAATTCTTCTCTTCTTCTTAATCTAATTTACGTGATTAAATAGCGAGAGGGGCTAATGTGCATCCCGAATGCTCTGCAATACGCGTTTCTCAGCTAATTTCACTTAAGATGAAATGAAATGAAATAAATACTCACCCCCACCCCTAACTTGTTTTCAACTTCTCTCTCCAAGTGCTGTGACATCATCCATTATATTTTCCCTAGGACTTAATTGTATTCCGTCTTAATACTGCGATTTGTTTATGGAAAGTGACACTATACTTTCCGTGTCAGATGCAAATGGGTTTCAATTTGGAAATACAACCTGCAAAATTGCTTGTAACTGGGTAGTTTATTGAATAAAAGGCTTTGTGAAGGGTGTGAGAGTGGCATTTACGCTTTTTAGAGAGGAATTTGGTTGAATAAAATTCGCGAAACATTGCATTTTGCCTTTATTGATGTAGCATATGGAATTATTGTTTAAGCTTTGATTTAAAATTTTGACATGATAAACAAAAAAAAAAAAAAAAAAAATCGGTATATACAGTATTCAATTATTTTTATTTTAAAAATTTATAATCATATTATGAGAAAAAATTCTGTTTATTTATAATAAAAAAACTTCAAAGGAGAATGGCTAAAATATTTTCAACTTCAAAAGAAGAGAATGGTAAATTGAAAGGAAACATACTTTGTTTGTTATATTAAAGAGAGTTTGAGAGAAAAATAATAAGCATTTTATTTTCCTATCAAAAGTTCGTATTCTGTGTTCTCTTAGAAAATAAAACAGGACTGGGGTGTTAGTGTCGGTAAATTTAAGAGGGGTCAGTGACGGCATAAAATAAAATCATGTCGGCATATTTTTCTGCCCCAGCCCCTGGTAAAAATAGAATTTTTTTCACATTAAAAAATTCTTTCATTAATGGATAGCTAAAATCTCTCCGGTGTATATCGATACAAAAAAATCTGTTGTGACTGGTCGCACAGCACACAACGGTAATCGGTAATCGAAAGTTGTGTTCTGTGTCACACCTGATTTTTTTGTATCGAGATACATATATTTAGTTTCCGCCGATATACTAGGGCCTATATAAAATAAAAAAAAAAAAAAAATTATAAACATTGCAGAATATTTAGGCCTATATTTTGTAATCATCTTTTTATCTTATCTTTCCTATGAAGTACAAGAGTAAAGTGTGCTTCAAAAGATTTCAAGGGCAAAATGAGAATATACATTTTAAAACGCATTTAAAAAATAATTGATTTTTGAATTTTAATCAAAATAGTTGGAGCGATTTTGAGAAAAAAAAAAAAAAAAACTGAAAAAGTATTAATACATCAGTAAAGTACTTTTTGGTCGATTTTGTTCAAAAGCTTTGTAAATTAAAATTAAATATACAAATTAAACACTAGGTTATTTGTTTCAAAGGTTTTATTAATTAAAAATTAACACTTGATACGTATTTCGACAATTCCTTGTCATCATCAGAAGTGATTACATTCCACAAGAAATTGTCGAAATACGTATCAAGTGTTAATTTTTAATTAATAAAACCTTTGAAACAAATAACCTAGTGTTTAATTTGTATATTTAATTTTAATTTACAAAATGTTTCAACGAGAACCAACGGTCGAAAGTTTAAATCTTATTAACAAAAGCTTTGTGTCACGTCTCAGGGGGGTAACGAACTTAAATATAAATTTCATCCTCCTAGCTCTTTTTGTTCTTGAGATATTTCGTTCACAGACAGACAGACTTACAGACGGAAACACAGACAGACCATGTTTCGAAAACTACTTTTTTGGATTCAGAGGACCTCAAAACGTGTATATTCATCAAAATATCGATATCGAATTTTTTGACATGAATCCATTACATTGTCTATATATTAACATACAGGGTGTATATAGGTAAGAGAAAGTAAAAAAATCTGATGTGAGAAACAGAATTTTCAATTACCGAAAATGTCAGAAATTTGTGTGCTGTGCGACCTCTCACACCAGATTTTTAAAATCCTAAATTCCTTATTCAAAATACACGAAAAATTAAACCTTCCATCGCCAATTTTTTATATCTATAAAAAAATATTTATGAGTGAGGTTAGAATTCTAAAAGAGCTTGAATATTAGTCATCACACTATCCTATTAAGTAGGCAAACATAATATCTCTTTTGGTGAGATGTTGCCTAACTAGCGGGAGCTCTTGATCAGTGGCGCCTCTCGTGTCGATTAGATGAACTTCTCCGCTTTAGCGAACGGCCAACACATGAGAAAATGAAGTTTATTTCCATTATCAATTTAGGGCGCATTAAGACACGCCTGGGAACAAATACGTATTTAATTTGCACCAAAATCGAAATATTTAAATTCGTAACTAATATTAGAAAACTTTACAAACAAAACCTTTGGATCTATATTTCGTTCATGGCCTAAACGCAAGACGGTGTTTTTCAATATTCCTATTCTAAAGGGTATTTTATAAGACGCAAAACGACGATAAAGAAATATGTTTTTTATTTCCTCTGTGGCACGGTTACAATATAATTTTGATCTCAGATTATTTGAGGAAATAAAATAGAAAAAAAAATATCGTTCCGAAAACTTTTAATAAAAAAATGATACATGCTACAGAGGTATGCCTAGCCTGCGGAGCTAGTTGAATAATAAAATAGCATTTTCTAATTTCAAAGATATTTTTACTTTCTCTACCTATGTATATATGTAATATATATAGAGAGAGAAAGTATTGGATTCATGTCAAAAATTCGATGTCGAGATTTTGATGGATCTTCACGTTTTGAGGTCCCCTGAATCCAAAAAGTGGTTTTCGCGACATGGTCTGTCTGTCTGTCTGTCTGTCTGTCTGTGAACAAAATATCTCAAGAACGAAAAGTGCTAGGAGGTTGAAATTTTATATTTAAGTTAGGCACCCCCTGGGACGTGACACGAAGCTTTTGAACAAAATCGACCAAAGAGTACTAGTACTTTACTGATGCACTTTTTCAGTTTTTTTCGATTTTCTCAAAATTCGCTCCAACGATTTTTTTTTAAATTCAAAAATCAATTATTTTTTAGATTCTCTATAAAATGTATATTCTCAATTTGTGATTGAAATCTTCTGAAGACCACTTTACTCTTGTTCTTCATAGGAAAGATAGGAATTTCTCCTATGGTTGCTATGGTAACAAAATATAAATATTTTCCCAAACTTATAAATTTTACATCTTGAATTCAAATGTACCCTACTGTCGGTAACTAAATATATCTCAACACAAAAATCTGGTGGACAGCACAGCTCACAACTTTCGATTACCGAAGGTAAGAGAAAGTTGTGTGTGTGGACAGTCACACCAGATTTTTTAAATAATTATTCAAATTACTTTTTTTGAATATTCACTCTCAGAGACTTACTTTCTTTACCTGTTGTTCAGGACAAGTAACAGCGGATGCGATAACATATCTGGGACCAGCAAAAAGTTTAAAATATATTCTCTTGAATAGAGGAAACAATATCCCTTTCTCGGAATTTTTATTTCATCTTTTTTTTAGGGGCGCTCTTTGGTTAAGAAAGGCTTCTTCTCTTCAGGAGCTCACCCAGCGCACTTCCGATTTCTTTCCCCTCGTTAAAACCTAGCCTCTTCTCTAGGTTATATCTGCCTATTTTAACAAGAAATAAATAAAGAATATATTTTTTCTTGTAAGCGGAATAGTCACTAAGATCATTCTTGTTAAGGGTCAGGAACATTTATTAGTGGAAGGGGAACCGGTAAACATTGTAACTTTTCCTCTCAATTTTTATTTTTTCCTCTCAATTTTTATTTCATTCAAATTGATATCAATAAATTGCTTTTGTCTAGTTCTGGACCTACGTGTGTGTTTATTAAAAGGTTGTATTGGTAGAAGTTGCTTATTTTATCTTCATCATTACAATGCAGCTTTATCATTATCTGCTTTATTAAAATAAAATGTTTAATAAATAAAATTTCATTTTATTAATAAACATAGAATATAAACACTTCTTTGATGATTTTTGATGGGTGGATATTAAAAGTATAGTTATAAATTAATAAATATAATACCTTGACCTATGGCTCAGAGGTAAAGGTAGGCTTCTGATTCTAAAGTTCAAGGGTTCGCATCCCGTCCCACGCGACAAAATTTATTTCAATTAAATTGGATACGAATAAATTGAAATAAATATGGCCTCTGTTGCCGTAAAAGTCCTTAAATCGAATAAAAAAAAAAATAATAATAATAGCGGTAGAAATAATTTTTGGAATATTTTTCCAAGGAAAACTTATTTTTAACTCTTTCTGCAATACAATAATGCTTCTTCTGGGTTAAAAATAGGAAAAATTATCACCCCAAAATTTGGGGTAGTCCACATATTACGTAACGCGTTAGAGGGGGGGGGGGGGGTAGGGGTCTAGACAAAACTACATCAGTAAAGTACTAGTAGTTTTTGATCGATTTCGTTTAAAAGCTTATTTTCAAGCTCAAGGAAGGTGCCTAACTTAAATATAAAATTTCAAACTCGTAGCTCAATTCCTTCATGCTTAAAATTGAACACATGCAGACAGAAAGACACAGACACAGAGACCATGTACTCGCGAAAACCACTTTTTCGGACTCAGGGGACCTCAAAACGTGTATATCCATCAAAATCTCGACATCGAATTTTTGACATGAAACCAATACTTTCACTTTATATAAACTTACCAGCCTGTCGCAGCCGCTTCGCGGCTGCTCCGGCCACCCGCCTTCGGCGGGCTTCGCGGCTAGCCAGGGCGGTGACGCCCTGCCAGGGGGGCTACGCCCCCTTGGACCCCCCGTCAACTGGCTCGGGCCCTCCCGCGGTGGACCCTCGCCTTTTCTTAAATATGAGAAGTGGGCTGGCGTCTAGACAGGGGGACTACGCCACCCTGAACCCCTCTCCAGCTGGCTCGGGCCCTCCTGCGGCAGACCCTCGCCTTTTCTGCATCATCCTCACGGGGGAAAATTTACTAAAAAAAAGGTAAAATGATAGGAATTTTGTATAGGAAATTTTAAGAAAAAGTTTAAAACAAATTTCGGTTACGGTTTTGGGCAAAACTAAAATTGAAGTCGAAATTCGGTTTCGGCTGAAAATCTCGGTCCGACCCTAATATTTAGTTATGTTTTGTGCCGACGCTTGCAGCGCCAATTTACAATATTATTATGGGACAGTTCAGAAATTGGCAAATATTTTCGAAATAGGAGAGGGGGGGAGTTGTTCTATGTTGTGACATAATATTTGTAGGGGGGTTTGTTTGTATATGACTAACTGTGAGGGGGGGGGGACGAGAATATCTTCAGAAAAAGCGTGATCTAATATGTAGACGACCCCTTCGAATAAATGATCTTTAAAATTAAATCCATTCAATATTTTAAATCTTTTTCGGTATGTGAGGCTTTTTTTTAATTGATTGAGGTATCCAATTTAAACAAATTTCTCGCTTGGGACGGAATGCTAACCTTTGACCTTAGACACCGGGCTCTATCTCTGAGCCAAAGGTTAAGTTAATCCATTCAATTCTGATTGAATAATGTGTGTTTATTGTTGGCTTTAGTTTAATTAATCGATCGTTAATCGTCCAAATAAGAAAATTTAATTATTTTAAAAAATATATGATTGTTCTAATTTTTTTTTTATTTGAATTAAGATTTTTTTAAATTCAAAAAACTTAATTTTATTTAAACGGTTAAAAAGGATTATACCTTTTAAATAAAACTAAGCCTTATTTACTTCCATAAATGTAATCTCGCTTTAAAAATCCGCGCATATAAATTGCATATTAAAAATAATTTATAATTTGCTTGAAATTATGTTTAAAACTTATTATAAATTTTACAATTATCAAATAATTTAATTAAAATAATTTTGTTGAGTTAAATTTTTTGATTTAAGTAAAATATATTTAATTATGATTTTTCATTAATTCGCGTTTTAATTTATGGAACATTTTTATCGCCAAGTTAAAAAAAAAAATATTTTGTTTAAAGGCTTTTTAGGCAAAAAGCCAAAAACATATCGAAAATTTATTAAAGAATTCAAGTAAATAAACTTTATTCGTACTAATATTTAAGAATTTCTTTGGATGATAGCATTTTAAGAATTTCATTTTTCATAGTATAAGATGTTTAAGGTACGTTAAATTTAAATAAAGCACAAAAAAAAGGAGCTAAAATTGAATTTTTCGCGAAAGGAAATTGCAAAAAAAGCTCTTGTTGCGCGTGTTTAAGTTGACTTTTCCGTTGGGAAATGCGTTGCTTTTCCACATGAATGCTCGCATTTCCTCTGCAACATGGATTCGAGATCCCATTAAGGCCTCCGAGCTCAATTTTAGCCCAACGAGGATTTGCCTAAATAGATAAAGTTTAAGAAAATACTCGGATAGTATTATCATTTTTGAGCTACAAAAAAAAAAAATAAAACACTAATTGGATGAGGCTTGAGCTTTTCGAACCATTTATTTAAGATCTTAATATAAATTAGACTGAAATCTTCAGTTTCTCGTTAATTTCTTTACCATTGAAATTGCATTTGTAGAAATAAATTATGATTTCAATTTTAAATGACGTTTTTTTTTAATGATGTATATTGGAAATTAAATAAAAAATCTGGTGTGACTGGTCGCACACCACACAACTTTCGATTACCGAAGGTAATGCTTGTCACACCAGATTTTTCGTGTCGACATATATTTAGTTTTCGACTATTAGGTATATTCGAATTTCAAGATTTAATACCCGTATTCATAGCCGTTCCTTGAGAAATAAGAAATCTTTATATCTATACATTTATATAGGCATAAGGATTCCTGTGCCTCAGAGCAATGACTATGAATACGGGTATAAAATTTTAAGTATGGGAAAATATTTATATTTTGTTACCATGGCAACCATTTCTCCTATCTTTTCTATGGAGTACAAAAGTAAAGTGGTCTTCAGAATATTTCAATGGCAAAATGGGAATACACATTTCAAAGAGCATCTAAAGAATAATTGGACCGTTTATTTTGAAAGTGGTGTAAGTCCATTTTTTTATAAAAATGAGATACCACATAAATTATGATTAAATTATTGTAAATTTTCTATGTATAACTAGCTAGTGATAAATTTCTTAAAAAAATCCCATGTTTTGATCAATTGAAAATTGGTCGGTAAATAGATTCTTTAATAAACAAATATGTTAACCTTTCATTTTCTCGAAACAATAGAAAATGGACTTACACCACTTTCAAAATAAACGGTCCAATTGATTTATGAATTTTAATCAAAATCGTTGGAACAAATTTTGAGAAAATCGAAAAAAAAAAAAAAAAACTGAAAAAATACATCAGTAAAGTACTAGTACTTTTTGGCTGATTTTGATTAAAAGCTTATTTTCACTCTCAAGGAAGGTGCCTAACTTAAATATAAAATTTCAACCGCGTAGCTCAATTCCTTCATGCTTTAAATTGAACACAGACAGACATACCATGTCGCGAAAACCACTTTATTGGACTCAGGGGACCTCAAAACGTGTATATCCATCAAAATCTCGACATCAAATTTTTGACATGAAACCAAGGGCGTCCGCAGGATTTTTTGCAGGGGGGTTTTTTGCAGGGGGGCAAGTCACTTCCAGATAAGTTAAAAAAAACGTATTTTGATATTAATAATGTTATACATCTCTTAGTATTTAAAGCTTTCTCACCGCGGCAAGGTGGATGTATACTGTGAAAGGTTTTTTTGTATTTTTTTTTTGTTTTATACATTTTTTTGTATCATTTTAATTTTCCAGGGGGGGGGGCAAGTGCCTGGTTGCCCCCCCCTCCTGCGGACGCCCATGCATATTTGTAAACGATCTATCTATCCACTTTGATATATTATTCAAAGTGTAATAATATTTATTTCACTGAATTGAAAATGAATAACTTCTGATTGCCATATTGAATGGGATAAATAATTCTAAAATAATCACTTAAAATGCACATTTTATGGGGAGTAAAATTTGAATTATATTCTATAGAATGGCTTCTGTTCGGTTCATTTTTAAAGTGAGTTTATTTTTCTTTAAGGGGTGATTTATGTATGAATCGCCACCTTTTTTCAGGTTATAAAAATGTTTATAGTCTCTTCTTTAAAATCACAATTCGTACATGGATAAAAGTAATCTTGGCCGATTTCTTTAACTATTTATATACTTTATTACTTTCCCTATATATGTAATATACGAGAGAGAAAGTATTGGATTCATGTCAACAATTCGAAGTCAAGATTTTGATGGAAATCCACGTTTTGAGGTCTACGGGGTCCAAAAAAATTGGTCCTGTAAAATGGTCTGTCTGTCTGTGATAAAAATAAAGTATGAAGAAAATGAACTATGAGGTTGAAATTTTATATTTAAGTTAAGTTAGGTATAATCCTGAAATGTGAAAATAATCTTTTAATTAATATTTTCTTCCTGGCTGCATGTGACTATTGGTCATTATAGGTCTTCGGACCTTATGCACCCATTCCAAAAAAAAAAAAAAAAAAAAAAATCTGTAGTCCAAGAGAAAACTACTATAAAATATTTATTATCGATGTACTTTTTCAGTTGTTTTGATTTTTTCCAAAACTCGCTCTAAAGATTTTGATTAAAATTCATAAATTATGTTTTAGATACTTTTTTAAAATGCATATTCTCATTTTGCCCTCAAAATTGTTTGAAGAACACTTTACTTTTGTACTTCATACGAAAGAGGAACCAAATATAAATATTTTCTATGTTTACAATTTTTATATCTTGAATTCAAATGTACCATTCTGTCGGGAACTAAATAGCCTATATGTCGACCCAAAAATCTGGTGTGACAAGCACAGAACACAACTTTCTCTTACCCTCAGTAATTTAAAGTTCAGTTTTATGCTGTGCGATCAGTCACATCAGATCTTTTTTAATAAATAAAATTTCCAAGTTTTCTCTTTTCAATTAACTAAATGGTCGCCCACGGGGCTTGGAGTAGTTGGTAGCGGTAGGCACCTTCCATACCGAACGTCGCGGGTTCGGACCCCAGGCAGTCCGATAATTTTATTTAAGGCATTTGGATACCAAATGGCTTAAATAGAAATGCCTGGACCCACAATAGATATATTAATAATTAACGGTTATCGTAAAGTCTTAAATGGCTGAAGTTAGCGAAAAGACTGTGTGAATGAGAAAAAAGTGTGAATGTTAAAAAAAAAAAAAAAACTAAATGGTCCAAACTAAATCATAATTTTGGTGAATTTATGTGAATTAGTTTTATAGTCTCAAGTTTTCCGAGCTAAGGATTTCTTGTTCATTTGTTTATTATTAAAGACTGACTCTCTCTGACCCTTTATAAAGTTATTGTTAAAAATTTTGAGATTTTTAAATTGATTAAGATTGATTTCTGAAATTATTCTTATTTATTTAATCTGTTGAGAATATTTTAAAGCATTACACTTGTATAATTACCTGGAAATTCAATTCGTTTCACAATTATTTATTTACTACGATAAAGGATATTTTATGTTAAAAAGGTTCATTATTACTATACTAACCCATTTAATAAATAGCATGTTTATTAGATTTGATGACAAAATCTATTCTCTATTTTGCACGCTAAAAGCATTCTCAATTTTCCAATCTAAAAGCATTCCAAATAGTCGCTTATTAGCCTAGCTAGCCAGGCTTCTGCTCATTCCACATGGTCAAGTGATGAGTGCATTTATGTTGTGATATCTCCTCTAAATGAATCAAATTTCAATGCTTTTCGGGTGTAAATGACATTTCGCCTAATCAATAGGAACAATATTATACTTATTATTACCATTTCAAGGCATAATATTATGATTCTGACCATTCATCTAGGCAGTTGACAGAAATGTTTGTTATTTGGTCTGGTGATCATATTATCATTATTAATTCTACCGTATATTTTTGAATTTTTTTATATTTAGGCAGTCTGGCTTTTCCGTTAAGGTGTGCGTCTCGAAAAACCGTTAATAGCCGATTCAGAAACTGGTTACTCTAGGCGGCAAGAGATGGCGTTAGTTCTTCCCATAGGGAAACAAGCGTTTTATTCCATTTAATTTGAAAGGTTCCAGCTAATTAATTAAAGGCAAAAAATTAATTATTTTTTAACACAATGATTACTAATTTAATTATCTATAAGATATAGGCCGAATTTTTTTTAAATATCTTTTATTTAATGTGATTAATCTAAAATTTTTTTTTTCCAAAAATCAAAAAACGGCTTCTATAAATTGTATATATTTTAAATAGCTTCTATTAAAAAAAAATTTGAGGTCAATAGCTTCAAAAGTGTGTCCGCTGAAACCTCTCAAAATCAGCACTTCGAGACTTAAAAAGATGTTTGACTCAAATAGCTAAAAGATAGCGTTAAGATAACGTTTGTGTTTGGACTAATGCGAGGGCCGGATCTAGGGGGTGGGCAGTGGGGGCATGTGCCCCGGGCTATATAATAGCTTCAAAAGTGTGTCCGCTGAAACCTCTCAAAATCAGCACTACGAGACTTAAAAGATGTTTGACTCAAATAGCTAAAAGATAGCGTTAAGATAACGTTTGTGTTTGGACTAATGCGAGGGCCGGATCTAGGGGGTGGGCAGTGGGGGCATGTGCCCCGGGGGGCAGATGTCAGGGGGCGGCAATTAAAGAAAGATTTACTAAAAAAAAAAGATAAAATGATATGAATTTTGTATAGAAAATTTTGAGGGGACGGCAAATTAAATTTTGCCCCCCCCCCCCCGGCCCTATCTAATGCTCTATGCTCTTGGCAACTATGTGGCTAGATAGAGTCGGTTTTTAAGTAGTACTATTAGTGGTAACTTAAATTAATAAAATAAGCGTGTCAAATAGGTTTTATAAATAAATTTTATTAACAAATTTAAAAATTTTGATAGAACAATGTGTCATACAAAGCCCGGAATTAAATGAGTGACAAACATTCATTACTTATTGTATAAAAGAAGTGAATCATATACCTGTCTAAGGGATGAAAAATTTATTTTTTCAAATATAATAAATTGCACTTTATTTTTTTTTTTTATTATTATTTTGAAGGACGTTTTTATTACTCTTTGGATAGGATCATTTTTTTTAAATTGGAACAAAAGGAGTATTTATCATCAAACGTTAACGAGAATTCGTAAAAACAAATATATTGGGTGTAAATTAGAGCAAACTTTTTTCTTTTTAGTAGTCTATCTTATATAGCTCTATAGGTTCTGAATGTAGAATAGTTCTAAATAAACTATACTCGATTTAACATCTCTTTAGTGCTAGCTCTCGGTAGAGAGGCTAGGACGAGTGCATTAACAGCACTAAAATAAATTAAATTTCGTTTGTCCTGCTAATATTTTTAACGATTACAAATTAGTGTGCTTGATATTTGGTGCATGTTAAGCATTTTCTCCTTAATAATAGATTATGCATTATAGACGTCATCAAATAAAGGACTTGGAAACTTGACAGATTGACATTTCCAATAGGCCTGCTTGGGATTGGGTGAGATTGCCAAATGCCTACTGTACAAATCTGTCTATCATTGATAATATCCTTAATTTGACCATTATCCTGCTCAGTAGAAGGATTAAATTCCATTAGGAATTTATAATCACACATATTAAGCTAATTGTAGGCTAAATAAGGCATTAGGAGAATTGAAGAAATTGGATTTTTTCATAGTCACATTAACTTTATAGTCCAGCCGGTTTCGGAAGTCAGTAATCTTATTCCACGTTAAAATTGTAAAGGACTACTATCAGTAGCGTATCCAGGTGAGGGCGAAGGGGGGCGCTCGCTCCCCCCCCCTCCCGCCCCATAAGCCTTTGGCGCCCATTGCTCATTCGGCTTTACTCCGGCTTTTTTTTTTTTGAAATTTCATAATAAATTCATTTTTTACCTCAAATTCGGAGAAAATTACAAAATTTGCGTCTATGCTATTATAACATTTTTAAGGTTCAATCGAGCCAGGAGATAAAAATTTATTTTATACTCTTTCACCTTTCTACAATCTGACACAATTTTTTTTTTTTTTCAAATGAGTTTACTTAAAGAAAACTTTTTCACTTTAATAGATAATATTTTTTTATATGTATTATCGCATCTTATTTTTAAAATAATGGCCTTATTGATGACAACGTCATTCATCCTTTCTGCATTCAAAAACCATCTTCTCTTATCGCCGACATAATAATCAAAGTACTTATCAATTCCATTCCAATCCCGTCGTCGTCTTAGGCAAAAATCTTGCCTATTTGATAAATCTAACTTCACAATCTTAATTATATCTTTTTTTTTATTCTCCCTTTTTCTTTTTTTTCTCCCACTCGTCCTTTTTTTTTTCTTTTGTGATTTAAGATGAATACCCGAAACGAACTAGCATAAAAAACAATTTTTCAATGCATAAATATGAATCACTTGTAGGAGATTGCAGTCTAGGATAAAAAAAAAGGCAAATTCGCGATTGTAACCCTGGGACACTCAAGAGGGATGAAAAGGGTTGCTTTTGAAAAATTCCTGGGTCAAAGAGCGCAAGTGCTTTTCGTGTCAAAGTGTCTTTCTCTCTCTTTCCCTTTTCAATGCTTTGCGTGCTCGAAACTCTTCTGTATTCAACTTGCATAATTATTGACCTAAAAATATGAATACATTTCCAAAAATACACATAGCCTATTGATATAGAGTAATTTATTAGTAAGGCAATGATAATTCATGCTGTGTTGTCACACTAGATCTTTTCTTCTTCCGCTATCTGATATTTAGATATCTTCCCAGTTTTGGAAATATTATTTAGAAAAATTTTCAAACCTCGGAATCGTAAGCGAACCCCAGATACCTAACAGTAGTCAAATATTAATTCTAAGTAGAGTCGGCCAAAAAATAAATACTTTTGCGTATTATCCTTTTATTTGTAAATATTTCGATTCCAGTGATATGGAATCATGATTATAAAAATTGCATTCATGGAATGCTCAGCTATTTTGTCATATTGGATGGAAGGAAGTAATAATTTACTAAACATCTGTTGATTGTACTGAAGATGATTCCATATCACTGGGATCGAAATATTTACAAATACACGGTTAATACGCAGAAGTATTTATTTTTGGCCGACTGTCTTTAGAATTAATATTTGATTTTCCTTACGGCCATCTACAAACAACGTAACAGTAGTTTTCTACCACTTTGCCACGGCCCAGAGGCTATAGTATATTTAGTGTGGTTTAAATAATTTCGGCTGAAATGTTAATATGAGATTATAACATTTTAAAGAGCATCTTAAAAATGATTGGCTTTATCTTAAATGTAAATTTTTTTAAGAATTATTTCGTTTTTGAGACATTTTGTTTACACACACGCGAACCAGTGGCGTCATTTGGGGGGGGGGGCAGGGGGGCATTTGCCCCCCCCCAAGGGCTCTGATTTTTATAAAATTTTATATTATTCTAAATAAAATACTCCAAAATACATCTATGAGTATACAAACTGTACAAAATTAAACAATTAATTAAATTAAATATGTTTTGGCCAAATTTGAGTACCCATTTGTAAGTAAATTTTAAGAAAAAAAAATGTTTGCCCCCCCCCCAAGAAAAAAATTTGCCCCCCCCCCAAGAAAAATTTGAAATGACGCCACTGACGCGAACCATTACTCGAGAACCTCTTTTTTACTCAGAAGGGTCTCAAAACGTATATTTCCATTAAAATATCAACATAGAATTCTTGATGTGATTGTAATTCCTCCTCTTCATATATTATATAGGTAAAAAATTATCATTGGAGTTTTTAATTAGACCACATTTTGTATTAATTATTTATTAAAAATATAAATACTGTATGTAGGGCTACAACGTTTCGACTGCTTATTCTGCAGTCGTTTTCAAGTACTTGATGCGACTTAAGTGAACTAACCTCTAAGGGAACATTACATGCATTTTATATGCAGCGCCATATACAATCATTCCCATGAAGTTAGACACAATCATCAAAGCATGTGTTTACATAAAAAGCATAATGTTACAATAATTAAAATATCCCATAATAATAATAATACAGTACAAACAACAAAAGCTTTAATAAACACATACGTGATATAACGTAAAAAAAATATATTTTAAAATTATCTGACCTTTGATAATCTACTTTGCTGCATATAAATGAAATGAAGAAACTCACCTGTAACAAAAAGAAATTAAATTTAGTAACAATGTACAATAATATTAGTATAATAATAGATGATTATCTCTATTATTATAATAAACAGCAATTTTCAAACTGATACGCGATGTAACTAGTGATAAAACGCAAGCACAAACTATTTAGACATGTTCTAATCGCTGATTCTACAAACTAAATATGTCAAACAAAAAATCTGGTGTGACAAACACAAAACACAACTTTCAATTACCGACAAGAGAAAGTTGTGTACTATGACTACACACCGATGTTTTACCCACCATATTTTTTTATTTCCCCCACCCCCATTCCCAACCCTTTCCCACAAATATTATTATTTTTATTTTAACGAATCTTCAATTTATTTCGATATTTTTGAAACACATCAAAATTTCAAAATTCAAGAGGGGAGATTTTGAATTAAAAATACCCAAAATTTGATGAACGATTTCAAGAATTTTGAATGAAGATTCAACTCAAACACAACAACAATTCAAACATTAAATGATCGGGAAACTATTTCCAACTCTGAAACTATGGGAAGATCCAGAAGATCGGAAATGTTCAATGAACTAACGAAACACAAGAAACGAAAACCACTTTGAGATTGTCCAGATACAAAAAATCATTTCTTCATCAATTTTATGGAGATGAAAAATGATCTTTTGAAAATCTACTCGGCATCATGGTATCTCAGGTGAGCCATCACATCGACTCCAAGACCAAATCGATATGGAGAAAACAATCTTTGTGTTTGGTGGGATCGAAGGGATTATCTATTAGAACTCCTGAAACCTCGAAACTTCATAGGAACGTTATCAACACAAATGGTGAAATTGAACACTATACCAAAAAGACCAGAATATCAAACACACAAATCATCTTTTCAGACAACGCTCCGTCACACGCTCAAAACGAACCAAAAAACCATTGAAAGTTTGGGTGGGAATTTCACACATCGCTTATTCCCCGACTTCCCCAACGGACTATCACTTGTTTTCATCTTTGGTCACGCTTTGAGGAGCAGCAGTTCAGATTACAAAATGTTGCCAAATGCTCGATGAATGGTTTGCTCGAAAAAAGAGTTTTTTTAGAGGGATTCATAACTCCCTGAAAGATGGGAGAATTGTATTGCTAACAAGAAATTACTTTAATAAAATATCTTTTTTCACTTTTATAAAATATGTGTTTAGTCCACCTCTACGTTTAACACCTTATATTTGTCAATAGAAAATGTTCATATTCAATATAAGTGTAAAACAAATATTAATAGCAAATTGTATTTGGTTTTAATTAATTGTTTATTCTTTGCCACCATGAAATTGACAAGTATCTACTCTTTTCAGAAGAGTAATTAAACTTCTAAAAAAAGTGCTCGAAAATTTCTAACTTAAAGTCTCACTGGGATTTTAACCAAGTAACCCAATGAGTAGATAAATAAAAAAAAAGTAAATCCACTTCGTCTTCTTCTTCTTCGTCTTCTCTCTCTCTCTCTCTTACGCACACACATAAACATCGATTGTTTTTAAAGTTTTCTTCTATTTAAAATAAAAGTTTATTGCCTTACTCTTTTCTCATTCACCACTTCAAAATTTTGCGAGGTGTGTGTTTTTTTTAAATAATTAAATTAAAGTTAAGGGGAAATATGAGTATATAAACTTTTAGAAACTGGAAGATAGACCACGATGTTGACAAGCTTAACATGAAAAATAAATAACTTTTTACTTGAATACAAACAAAACTTATGTTATTATCTCGTTAAATCTCTAATGTTTCTAATAAGCCATGATGGAACACTCAATTCGATTTAATTATAATAGTTTCCCCCGAAAACTTGATTAAATTTTAATATTTAATGGTTTACTCTATGAAATACATTATAATAAATTCATAGATTTTTTTTGTTAGAAATTTTGTTCTCAGTAACTTTAATCCAAATTATAATACAATGTCCATTAGCAACTTAATTAAGTTAGCCTTCTTAATATTAGTAGATTAATCTACTTTCATTGAGTCATTTTGGACACCGAACTTTGCTATTCGAGATAAATTATAATAAGAGAAAGAAGATCGTTGAAGGGAAGAAAGAGTTTGAAAGTATTTGATATGAATATTAATGTATGAGAAAATATACCACAAAAAAATCTATTTTTTAAGGTTACATCAAGTCTCATTAAAATAATCTTGAGAGAAATAAACACAAAATTTTTCTACAATATTTTGCAAATATTTCGGTCAGTCTAGGCCAGCGTTTTCCAAACTGTGAGCCGCGCCTCCCTAGGGAGGCGCCGACTAGTCTAAGGGGAGGCGCGAATATTGGCCACCAAGATCAATTTTCTAAATGATTGCTAGCTAGTTTTATAAATCAAATAATAATATTTAGAAGATTCTGGGCCAATTGGATACCAAATGGCTTAAATAAAAATGCCTGGACCCCAATAGATATATTCGAGTATCGTTTAAAGTCTTAAATGGCCTAATTTTAAATGAGAAAAAAGTGTAAGTGTTAATAAAAAAAAAAAAAAGATTGGTTTAGGGGTTGAAAAATTGAAAAAAATGTTTTTTAAATTTATTTTAGCTAAATCGAAGCCAAATAAATAGAAAGCATTCAAAAAATAGCGTTGATTATTATTTTGATTAGGGGGGGGGATGAAGGGTTGAATATTTAAGAAAGGCCTTGGAATATTCCAAATCACTTGTTGACATTTTTTTCCAGCTCTAAATATAGTTAGATTAGAGCAAAAGGTATTTTTTTACTTTTAATAAAAAGGGAATTGTTATTTTCATCTGTTTTATTCCTATAGAAAGAGAGAGACGAATCTCTCGATCAGTCGAGTCGAGTGCGTTGCCGGGATGCAGGCGCTGCTCTCTTTTTTGTATTTAAAGTGAATCAAAGTGAATAATTAATATAGTGTAACCCACCCTGACCTCACCGTCAGCCAACACACCCTCTTGAGAGTCTTATTAAAGGTAATTATTATGCATTTTATCTTTGAAAAAAAAAAAAAAAAAAATGATAGAAACAAATAATTTGGCTTCGAAAAACGATTCTTTTGAATATGAAATTAAATATTTTGTATTTCACTAAGGGTAGAAGGTGAATATAAGCTGTTGAAATGGGGAGGGGGAGAGTAGGTGTCATTGAAAAAAAATTAGTTTTTTATTTATTTTTTTTTTAAACACACACTTTTTTCTCACTCACACTCACACACACATTCACACAGTGTTTTCGACAACTCAGGCCATATAAGACTTTATACGATAACCGTTATTAATTAATAATATAAATATTGGGGGTCCAGGCATTCTTATTTAAGCCATTTGGTATCCAAATCGGACCCGCCACGTTCGGTATAGCCTATATTTTTGTTAATCAAATTTCCTTAATATACTTTTACACAGGGGTGGATTAAGGGTTGAAAATTAAAATAAAATAAAAATTAAAATAATTATTTATAAATGTATAGAAATTATTTTGCGAGTAATTTCGCGGTGAAGGCTCGCATTTCCTTAAAGGGGAGGTATGAAGACATTAACCAGGGGGTTAATGCCCCATCCCCTATATAATGCATAAAGATGTTAATGTTTTTTTAATACTTTTACTAAAAAATAAGGGCATTCCGTTTGAATTAAAATTTATATTCAATATTTAGAAAATATTATAGTAGGATAGAAACATTTTAATGTCATTCTAAAATTTCTTATTACTGGGGCGGAATTAATTTTTGAAGATTTCGAAACTCTTATAAACAGATAATAATAACACTGGGAATCGGAAATCCATTGAATCCCTTTCAGAATATTGTAAGGATTTTTTCATTAGGTAGAAAAGTAAGATATGATTAGTCCACTTAGAATTTTACTAGGCTGAGTTTCCGCATCTTTTGACGTGACAACGTCTTACAAATCATGTGTCTATAGTGGCATGTTAGAGGGGCTTGCACGAAAAAGTTTATTGGCCTGAATAACTCCTCTGTCTTAAGAGGTATAATTATGAGAAATATACGGTTAGAAAGAATGAGTTTTCAGCTAAAGATTTCACCATTTATTTTTTTCCTATCATTTTATTTTACCGCGCTGCGGTAAATTCTAATTTGAAAGTTTAAACCCCTGTAGATTCTGAACGGCTAATCAGATCAGACTAAATGGGATGTCATTTGGTGCAGAAAGAAAACCTCTAATAGAATAAATAAAAAAATCCCGAGTAATTAACTCGAAAATTAGTTTTTTTCTCGAAAAACCTCATTTTTTAGGCAAAAAAATATAGAAAAATAGCCCTACTTGTGCAACGGATAGCTACTTGACCATAAAAGCTACATTAAATCTAAATATAATTTTAGAAAGAGTGGTTCAATACCCCCAGGGCTTTTTTTCTTTTTTTTGATATGAGGTCATTTTACCGCATGAGAGCACTCGGCGGGATTTCGTTTTTCGAAATTTTAAACCCCTGTAGATTCATCAGACTAAATGAGATGTCATTTAGTGCAGAAAGATAACCTCTAATAGAATAAATAAAAAAAATCCCGAGTACTTAACTCCAAAATTAATTTTTAACTTTGCCCATCAACCGTAGGTTGGCAGGGAAAGTTAATGTAATCGTAAAAAAAATCGAAATTTTTCTGAAGCTGCCAAAATGCGTTTTGAGGTCCTCTGAATCCATTTAAGAAGTTTTTGGAATAATGTCTGTGTGTGTGTGTGTGTGTGTGTGTGATGTCTGTGGTAATTTTTTTCGTCAACGAAATCTCAAAAACTATTCACCCAATTGTTTTGAAATTTTGCACCCATAAACTAGGGGTAGAGGCCAAGAACTGAAAAGCTTTTGGTAAACATCGGACCATTACGGGGGGCTCTAGGGGGGGGGGGACAAAATTTTTTTTTCTTACATAACCTATAATTTTTTTTTATATATTTAGAATCTAGACTTCCTCCCGAGTAAAATGATATATAATATGTATAACATCGGACCATCAGGAGGGGCTCTAGGGGGGGGGGGGGACAAATATTTTTTTCTTGAGTAGTGGGTGGGCAAAGTTGTGCGCTCGGCTTAGTCCGACCCTTTATTTTTTTCGAAAAACCTCATTTTTTAAGCATAAGTCGCCCTTAATGGATAAAAGTTTGGCCACACCTATCATATATTGTTTCAATGAAAATGTTTGAACATGTTTATTTATGAAAACAAACTACTAGTAAAAAAAAAAATAAAAACAATACTTTCTCTCTTTTATTTTTTTTTTTTTTTTTATTGGCTTTTAGCCGTTGGTCTCTTTATATTTCAATATAGGTAAGAAAAAAAAAAAAAAAAAAATTTTTTTTTGAAATCAAGCAAAAGACGTTGTCACGTTAAAAAGCCACCGGCTGTGTAGAAGACACAGCTAACACCTAATTTTTATATATAGAACTAATCTCAATCAGTATTTGAATTTTTTTTTACTTTCCCTTGCCTATATGTATAAGTTAATATACATATATAGGCCTATAGAGAGAAAGTATTGGATTCATGTTAAAAATTCGATGTCGAGATTTTGAAGGATCTTCTCGTTTTGAGGTCCCCTCATTTCAAAAAAGTGGTTTTCGCGAAATGGTCTGTCTGGGTGTGTGTTTGGGTTCAATTTAAATCATGAAGGAATTGAGCTAGGAGGTTGAAATTTTAAATTTAAGTTAGGCACCCCCCTAGGGCGTGAAAATAAGATTTGAGAAAAATATTTTTCTTCAGGAATGAAAGTTAGAAAAAACGAAGCCAGAATTTTTTCTTTAAAAATATATTTTAACAGCTCACGTTTCGGCTTTTTTCAAAGCCATCCTCGGAGCTGTTAGTGGTCATCCAAGACTTTGACCAAGGCCGAAACGTAAGCTGTTAAAATATATTTTTAAAGAAAAAATTCTAGCTTCGTTTTTTCTAACTTTCATTCCTGATACAAATTCCACCAGCCATAAAATACCCTTATAACAGCGTTTTCCAAACTGTGAGGCGCGCCTCCCTAGCAAGGGCGGATACAAGGGGGAGTAAAAGTGTAATTACCCCCCTCCCCCCCCGAGATTTGAAAAAAAAAAACTTTTTTTTTGCAAAAAAAATTTATTTTTAATTTTATATAAATTTATATTTTTTTTGTTTTTGTATTATTTTATAAAATGGGGTTGGGGGGAGGCGTCATAAGATTAATTATTTTTAAGGGAGGCGTAGTAACATAAAGTTTGGAAACCACCCCACATAGCACTGCAACCAAAAAGCGGACATTTGGACGTCGAAGGGACGATGCTGCAACTTTGGGACCTCGCAGAACGTCCCTGCGGCGTCGAAATGTCCGATTTTCGGTTGCAGTGCTATGTGGGACTGGTCTAGGCTATCCTCAATGCAGGTTATACAATTCAAGTAATAAGAGAGGCACATTGGGAGAAATAATTTGTTTTCATTATAATTGAATATTGGAACGTGGCTGTAGCTGATTTGTTGAATAGAGAAAAGGATTCTACCAATAATTGAGCCTCTATTTAATAATTAAACACTCTTTATTAGGAACATTTCGGTCTGAATCAACCCTGCCATCTTCAGCCTTCAACCCTGGTAGGAATACACAATTGGGCCAAGCCTTGGACCAGGCTTGGACCAATCGTCCCGAGCATTGGGCGAGGCTTGGGGCAAGCCTTGTCTAACCATTGGGTGAGGCTTGGTCCAAGCCTTGGAATGATAACAATGTACCCAGCCTTGGGAATCAAAAAAACCAAGGTTGGCCCAAGCCTTGGAAAACAAAAAATGGTTGGTCGATCCAAGCCTCGAGGAAAAAAAAGTTGTTTCTCGAGAGATTTGAACTCGAGCTTTTTGGTTTTGTTCTTCATTTGTCAATGCTTTTACGCTCTCGTACACAGTTGTTATATTGATATGACTCTTTTTTAAGCTATTTGATTTGCCTTTTATTTTAGCTAAATAAACTTTATCAAACAAACACCAGATTTAAAATATATATTACTATTTTTTCAATTAATAGTACTTGATTTAATTTAATTTTTTTTTTTAATTATATGATGGGTCAATTAACCATTGGGCCAAGCAACGCACCAGGCTTGGTCCATTGGTGACTTCCCAAGGCTCGGTTTAATAATATAACAAGCTTATAATATCAATGATGATACAAGTAATACCACTAAGTTCAAACTTTTAATATCAATGATGATACCCCGAAGTTCAAGCTTATAATATCAATGATGATACAAGTAATACCACTAGGTTCAAACTTTTAATATCAATGATGATACCCCGAAGTTCAAGCTTATAATATCAATGATGATATTATAAGCTTGAACTTCGTGGTATCACTTATACAGGCCTTAGGCCGGTCAAAATATTTTAAAGCTATCGTATAAGAATCCAAAATCATCTTCTGCATCAATTTCTACATTAAAATAAAAATAATCTACATCTACATGAGTCACTCATCAGTAAAAAAAACAAACAAAAATTCTTGCTTTTTCAGCGAATCTATCTTTAATTTGATTCAATTTCCATATGACAATTTTCATGAATAGATGGAAGTAGTTTTTCGTGCATGTAAACAAAGCTAATTATTTTAGCAAACGGAGCCTAATTTTCTCAGAGTTTAATTCGCCACATGCCTTTCTGAGGAAAAGAGAGAGAGAGAGAGAGGAGGGAGGGTTTTCGTCGTTTAATGATAACCCGAGGAATAAAACGAAACTGCTAGCGATTCTTCTTCATTAAACTTCTTGCTCTTGCCACCCCCCCCCCCCCCAATACCCTTCCAAAGCTCACTCTCCCCCCTTCCACCTTAAAAATGGCTGCCGTCTTTCCTGCCTCTTTTCTCATTCCTAAACATTTTGTGTTTAGCAACAAACGCGTTTTCGGCTCGAGAAGCAATTTATTTGCATCCGTTTTTCTCTCGAACGGGAGTTTTCTTCAAGGGATGAATTCCTTCGACGAATCAACTTTATTCGTTTCTTTTTTTTAGCATTGCTAGCTGGCTAACTTGCGTTATTTGTTTTTCTTTATTATAATATTACGAAACAAACTTCGTTACGCTCAAACTTCGAAATTCTTGACATATCAATATATTATATTTTATCAACAATGTCTCTCTTAATGACAACAAGTTATCATTTATCTCTTACCTATTGCAATTAAAAACACTCATTTAAATTGTGGGGCGAACAATTAATTTTTTTTAAAATTATTATTATATAGTGGTATTCAGAAAATTGCTCAGGGGCCCACATCTTGTGGATTCGTGGATGGCGACCCTAGCTGAGACTGTCAGTACTTCTTTTCTTTGCATGTCAGTCTCTTCCCTTCTATATTTTCAACAGGCGTCAGACCGTGCGATGGGCCGGCCTGTTCTATTCCTTCAAAGAAAGAAGAAGAAGAAGTGGTATTTAAAAAATCTCAATCGTTTTCATCACTCTGAGGTTTTGTAGAATGATGATTAAAAATTCAAATATTTGATGAAAGAAAAAACTTATTGATTGATTCAGGAGCTCAGATTTTTTCCTTGTTATCCGAATTCGTTTATATTTGTACTTGATTAGCCTTTGATAACCTACTGTATTTGTCTTTGATCAAAATATGACACTACCATAAAAGTTTAAAATTGAATTCCTTATCTACAGTTTGCAAAATATTCCTAACAATGTTTTAATGTTCTATTTACTATAGAAAAATATATATACATAATTCGCTAATGTCCGTCTGTCTGTCTGTGTGTCAAGCTCTATTTGGTTAACTTCCTGATGGAATTTCGAAACCAAATTTTATATGCTTAGAGAGGATCTTCGAGGGATTGCAGGCAAATTATTTTCGACCCGAAACCCTTATAACTTTTTGAGTTATTAATTCCTAAACTTAGGATCTCTCTTAGGAAAATTAAGAGGAAACATATATGAATGTAAATAAATCCTCAAGCAGGCACTGAATTGGAATAATAATAATAATAATAATATACTAATATTCTCATAATTAAGAAAAGGCGACGGTTCGCCGCAGGCGAGCCCGAGCCAGCTGGCGGGAGGTCCAGGGGGCGAAGCCGAAGGCGGGCAGCGCGACTAGTATTTTAGAATTCCGATTACAAGCAATGTTTATCAAAATGTTTTTCTTTATTTTATATTGGCTGAGTATAAAATAATTTTCTTTTTAAACGTTAAACAAACAAATTTATAAAGGGTGAAATTTAAACTATTCCCATTTTAGAAGTAAATTAAAACTTTCTAAACAATTTTTTTTATCCCAAAGTTCAGTTGCTGTTACACTCAAAATGTTTTTGTTTATCGTGAAACCCAATTCTAAATCTATATTCCATGTTTCATGTCAGTCAGTACTCTAAGTTATAGTGTTTTTTTCTAGCAGTTGTTATGTCTACTGGCCTAACGGCGCGACAGCGCGAATAACGACTATCATACTCATAAAACTCAGCAAATTCCCCCCACCATCAGTAAAAAAACAACCACAATAACCTCGTGTGTGAAAGAGAGAAAGAGAGCTTTGCACGCAGAAGAAACGCACGTTTTAGGTTGTGAATGCCTTCAAAGGGTCACACCTCAAATCGTGCCTCCCTTTACGCCTTAGGGCTATTTCTCCTGTTGTGTGTAAAAAAATCTAATAAAAGGGACCTAGAATGTTTCTTTTTTTATGCTATCTGGAATTATAGTTCAATCATTTTTATTTCGTATTTCTTACCAATGTTTAAACATACGGGTTCAATTGTAAGAATTTTTTCTTAATGGCTGTTGATTGATTTTTTAAATTTCTAGAAATGACTCTAATGTTTTTTATATTTACATAATTAACGAAATAATTATATAAAATGTGTATTTTGGTTTCGATAAAACAAAGCCAATGAAAAGTTTGTTGTTTCTCTTTGCTTTCTCATCATTTGTATTATTGATAAAATTTCTCTTTATAAGTTATTTGATGTCCTCGGGCTGTTGTAGTGGCTAGCGTGCTGGCCTTCTATACTAAGGGCCGCGGGTTCGGGTCCCAGGCAATTGGAGAATTTTATTTAAGACATTTGGATACTGATTGGCTTAAATAAGAATGCCTGGACCCCCAATAAATAACTATATATTAATAAATTACGTAATCATATAAGTCTTAAATGGCCCAAGTTGCCGAAAAGATTGTGTGTATGGGTGTGTGAGTGTGAGTGGAAAAAAGTATGAGTGTTAGAGCTCTTCGAGCAAAGGTTCAGGTCTCGCTTCATACTCAAAGACAAGTTCTTCGCCTAATTAAGAAATAACTAGCCGCGCCGCCCGCCTTCGGCGGGCTTCGTGTCTAGCCAGGGGGGCTACGCCCCCCTGGACCCCGCCAGCTGGCTCGGGCCCGCCTGCGGCGGACCCTCGCCTTTTCTTAATTATGAGAAACTGACTGCCGGCTAGACAGGGGGGTTTCGCCCCCTGGAACCCCCGCCAGCTGGCTCGGGCCCGCCTGCGGCGGACCCTCGCCTTTTCTTAATTATGAAAAGAAAATTAATTTTTTTTTTTTTATTCCCCTTTTTCGGCTGCAGAGGCCATTAGGGTTTTAATTTTACATATATATATTATTACATTTATAATATCGATGGCTACCGGGGGACGTTCTACACGCTGATTTCAGGGGGTCACCAATCCCAGATTTCGCCGTGCTTGGCATTGCTTAACAGCAACGATTGTGGTGACTGTTGCTCTACTCCGTTGCCAGGCACCCCGGCAAAGAAAATTAATATTACTACGTATCCCAATCCAGTGCCTGCTTGAGCATTTGTTTACATTCATGGAATACACAAATGAAAAGAATACAAAAATATTTCTCTATACATTTCCTATGGAAGAAATCGTAACTTTAAGAATTAATAACTCAAAAAGTTATAGGAATTTCGGGACCCGAGTATTTTTCCGGGACTCTCCATAACGTCCTCTATAAGAATGCAAAATTTCGTTTCAAAATTCTAACGGGAAGTTGGTCAAACAGAGCGTGACAGACGGACGGACGGACGGACGGACAGACAGACGGACACTCCGCAATTATTATATATAGATATAGAAATTAATGGACAAAATAAATAAATCAATTTTTTTTTTTTAAATTTTTTTACCTTTTAAAATTTATTTTCGTCTATTGGCTACTGTTTTTCAGTTTCACTTCTTATTTTACAATAATTTTTTTTACATGGTAAAAGAATACTAAAAATACATGTATATAAACTACAAAAATTTTACAGTGTTCAATAATTCCAGTTTATTATCATCAATCTATATATAATAATTGCGGTGTGTCCGTCTGTCCGTCTGTCCGTCCGTCTGTCACGCTCTGTTTGACCAACTTCCCGTTGGAATTTTGAAACGAAATTTTGCAGTCTTATAAAGGACGTTATGGAGAGTCCCGGAAAAATACTCGGGTCCCGAAATTCCTATAACTTTTTGAGTTATTAATTGCTAAAGTTACGATTTCTCCCATAGGAAATGTATAGAGGACTATTTTTGTATTCTTTTCATTTGTGTATTCCATGAATGTAAACAAATCCTCAAGCAGGCACTGGATTGGAATACGTAGTAATAATAATTTTCTTTTCATAATTAAGAAAGGCGAGGGGCCGCCGCAGGCGGGCCCGAGCCAGCTGGAGGGGGGTCCAGGGGGCGTAGCCCCCTGTCTAGACGCCAGCCCGTTTCTCATATTTAAGGCGAGGGTCCGCCGCAGGCGGCCCGAGCCAGCCGGTGGGGTCCAGGGGGCGTAGCCCCCTGTCTAGACGCCAGCCCGTTTCTCATATTTAAGAAAGGCGAGGGTCCGCCGCAGGCGGGCCCGACCCAGCGTCTGGGGGGTCCAGGGGGGCGTAGCCCCTGGCTAGACGCGAAGCCCGCCGAAGGCGGGCGGCGCGGCTAGTACTATAGTATAAAGCGCTAGCGGCTGATTCGCGATCCCCGTGTGTATGTGCCTATCAGGGCGCTGATTGGCCAGAATAAAAGGAAGTTGAGACAAAGAGGGAAATTTAAAACTCGCTGAAGGCGAGCAATTGCAAAATTTCCAAACAGTGAGCAAGAATAAATTTGATGCATTTGTTCGCCGGAGGTGAGTAAGAAGGCCCAGGAGGCGTAGGCCGCCTTCGGCGGGTTTTACCACATTTTAAATATAAATTATTAATAAGCCTAATTAAAAAAAAAAAACCTTTAATTGTTTTCAAGTTTTTTGTAAAATACAAAATAAAGAGCAATTTCTCTTTGATTTTTTGTATCTATCTCATTAGATTGTATTATAATTATTGATCACAATGTAAATAAATAAATCTAATAAATATGATGTTAAAAAGCCAGAAGTAAATTTCGAAATGCAGATGGAATGGTGTAATGGCTCAGAGATAAAACAGCTCCTTGTGCTGGAGATCGAGGGTTCGTTTCCCAAGGAAGAAAAATGTATTCGATTGAATTGGCTTCCAATCGATTGAAGGGAATATGGAAAGAGACTGTTTTTTACTTTCTCTTACCTATGTATATATGTAATATATATATAGAGAGAAAGTATTGGATTCATGTCAAAAATTCGATGTCGAGATTTTGATGGATCTTCACGTTTTGAGGTCCCCTGAATCCAAAAAGGTGGTGTTCGCGACATGGTCTGTCTGTGGGTGGGTGGGTGGGTGGGCGGGTGGGTGGGTGGGTGGGTGGGTGGGTGTGTGTGTGTTCAATTTTAAGCATGAAGGAATTGAGCTACGAGGTTGAAATTCTATATTTAACTTAAACACCCCCCGGGACCGGAAAAATAAGCTTTTAATCAAAATCGGCCAAAGATTACTAGTACTTTACTGATGTAATTTTTCAGTTTTTTTCGATTTTCTCAAAATTTGCTCCAACGATTTTTTTTTAAATTCAAAAATCAATTATTTTTTAGATGCTCTTTAAAATGTATATTCTCATTTTGCGATTGAAATCTTCTGAAGACCACTTTACTCTTGTATTTCATAGGAAAGATAGTAGAAATGGTTGCCATGGTAACAAAATATAAATATTTTCCCATACTTATAAATTTTACATCTGAATTCAAATGTTCCGTACTATCGGGAACTAAATATATGTCGACACAAAAAATCTGGTGTGACAAGCACAGTACACAACTTTCGATTACCGAAGGTAAGAGAAAGTTGTGTGCTGTGCGCCAGTCACACCAGATTTTTTATTAAGGGTTGGCATCGAAAAATATCTTAAAAATTAAAAAAAAAAAAAAAAAAAAAAAAAAAAAAAAGAAGAATTGTAAAAAGGGTAAACGTTCCTGATTCAATAAAATATTTAGTAAGTTAAGTGACCATGTCAGTTTTATTTAAAAAAAAAAAAATTGTTTTTAACTTTTTTTTAAACCCAAAATATAAAGCAATTGTTTATTATCTCCAGGCAAAAAAAAAAAAAAAAAAAAAAAAAAAAACAGAGATAGTTTGTATTTGTTTTGGATAGATGAGCTGCTGCTCGTTAGGGCTTTTGTGTGGTTAATGAATGACGGAATGACCTTCGGGACCTCGAAGGCCATACGATGTGCAAAGGGCGGAAGGACATCGAGGGATTTTTGCAGCCAAAGGGATAGATGGGAAGAGAGGGAGAGAGAGAGAAGAGAAAAAAAATCCAACATACGTCACACCATTTGCACAATCAATGAGGTATGATTGATGTCCGACAAAATTATTAAAATTTCGTGTAAAAATATGTTTGAAGACACCCTATATAAATTAAATACTTAATGAAAAATTTGAAGTAGGCTTGAGTTATTTTTTATTTTCATTTAAGTTTAAATTGATTCGTAGCCAATTCAATTTAAATAAATTTTTGTTGTATGGGACGGGATACGAACCCGTGACCTTGATACAAATAGCCGCCAGCATACTAACCACTACACCAAGGCCCGGTGGCGGTGGTTATATTACCCTTGGTGTACCATGATGTTTAATAAAATTTTTGGTAATTCAGTTTATCTACTGTACAATAATGTTATTTAATAGCTGGAAATATACTAAAGCCGCCTTGCCAGGGAGCTGTGCCCCCTGGACCCCCTTGCTCGCCTTGCTCGCCTCGGGCGAGCAATTGCCTGCCTCCGGCGGGCAAGTTTATTGCCAATTTGGGAGATTTCTTGTTGTAATGATCGTTTTAAAGATGTTAAGGAAGGATCTTGATGTAATAATATGCAAGATGTATTCTGGGCGAGACTTTATAAAATAGACTTTATTTGATTCAAGCAAAATAACATTATAAATAATAACATTTATATATATTGAATGTCTATCAATAAACATTGCAACGAGGCAACGCGAACACAACAAACACTGTATATCACATCTTCCCTCTTCAGTTTTTCTCAGG
Organism: Euborellia annulipes; assembly: GCA_023213315.1. NCBI lineage: Eukaryota > Metazoa > Arthropoda > Insecta > Dermaptera > Anisolabididae > Euborellia > Euborellia annulipes. The sequence continues at coordinate 11,973 of JAKCPI010026800.1, read as the reverse complement.
ACAAAGAACAAGGAATTTTCTGTTTCTTCTTAATTCAGAACCTCTTGACGATTTCACCAAATAGGACCGCGGGCTTTCCAGCTTCTTTTTCACTTCACCAAAAACTTTCATATCTTTCACCCAAACTCTAGAGAAGCAGAAGGAATGGTATGATAAGAGGTGTAGGGTGCAAAATTGTCCGCCTCTAAAAGAAGGAGAGAGTGTTTGGGTGAAAGATATGGGGGGGGGCCCCCCCCCCCCCCCCCCCCCCCGGGGGGGGGGGGGGGGGAGTTTGGGTGAAAGATATGAAAGTTTTTGGTGAAGTGAAAAAGATGCTGGAAAGCCCGCGTTCCTATTTGGTGAAATCGTCAAGAGGTTCTGAATTAAGAAGAAACAGTAAATTCCTTGTTATTTGTCCTGAGAAAAACTGAAGAGGGAAGATGTGATATACAGTGTTTGTTGTGTTCGTGTTGCCTCGTTGCAATGTTTATTGATAGTCATTCAATATATATAAATGTTATTATTTATAATGTTATTTTGCTTGAATCAAATAAATTCTATTTTATAAAGTCTTGCCCAGAATACATCTTGCATATTATTACGTAATAATATGCAAGATGTATTCTGGGCGAGACTTTATAAAATAGAATTTATTTCATTCAAGCAAAATAACATTATATAATCATAACATTTATATATATTGAATGTCTATCAATAAACATTGCAACGAGGCAACGCGAACACAACAAACACTGTATATCACACTTGAGTTCAAGCGATAGTACTGACTGAGCACAGCACAAAAGGGTCCATTTAATAAGTCGTATGCGTGCTATTTTCTTTTTTTCAACTGCTACGTAGCTCCTACAGCTCCATGTCTTATACCTGGAAAGCTGACTCACAGAACAACTAAACTGACTCTCTAATTTCCAAGCCAACTTGTAGATTTTGTGTTCCCATATTGAATAAATTTGATTATAATTAATTTTGTAAAATATTTAAGAGATTCCAATTATTACTACCTTACTCCCTGGTCCATGTACTATATGTGTACTTAATTTCAAATAGATTCATTGAAAATTGTGGATTTCTATAGAACATATGCATACATACACACATACATTTTTCCCATTTCATTTTTATATAAATAGATAGTTGATATTTTATCCTACTATATATAATTTAAGAAAATAATATGATGATATATTAGTTTGTCTTTATAATATTAAAATTTGTTACTTTCATTGTTCTAGATGCAATCAAATAATGTGAACATTCACAGAGAATCGAAGGTGTTTTATTTTGGCTGGTGGGAGAACAAATGTTGCTACAATTGCCAGAATTTCTTGCTAGTTCAATGAAGCCGTTTCCAAAGAAATAATTAGAGTTCATCTTATAAACGGACATTTAGTAGTTGTTTTTCAAACCATAGTGGTTCTCCTTATAAGAGAGTTTTTAACTATCAATAATACCAGATGGCTTAAATAGAAATGCCTGACCCCACAATAAATATATTCCTTACAACGGTTATCGTCAAAGTCTTAAATGGCCTAGGTTGCCGAAAAGACTGTATGAATGTGTGTATGAGTGTGAGTGTGAATGAGAAAAAAGTGTGAATGTTTTTTTGAAAAACTATCATTAATGTTTTAGAGTTGAGTTTTTTGCTCTACAAAAGAAATTCCATTCTTGTGGTTGTGTGTGTCAAATAACAAATTAATTATCTACTGAAACTGAACGAAATTTAAAATCGTAAATTATTAAAGAACCTGCTTTACAATACATACATACAGGGGCGCCGGAACGAATTTGAATCAGGGGGGAGCAAAAAAATTTTTTTTAGAAAATTAAAATAATTTAATATGTTCAAATAGTATAAAACAAAAACAAATCTACTATAAAACTTTAAAAATTTTAAATAAAATCACAATTTTAATAAAATTAAAATTTTAAAAAATTTGCTAGTGATTTTATCAAAAATTTTTGGAAAAAATTTGAAAAAAATGAATATCTTACTCTTTTAATTTTTTTTAATTTAGAAGATTTTATTTTTCAAAAGTAAAAATATATCATTTTTAAAAATAAATGAAATAAAAGAAGAAATTTTGCCCCCCTCTGCCCCCCCTGTAGGATGCCAGGGGGGGCAATGTACCCTTGCCCCCCCCCCCCCCAGTTCCGGCGCCTATGCATACATAATACATTTATAATAAAAACTTTTCCAAGGAAGTATTTCCTTTTGTTTTTTTTTTTTTTGTTTGTGTCAAAATTTGACGCATCAAGAGGAAATTTAGTCTGACGCAAATGGAGGTAGTCGAAAAGAGTTGTGAAGGTTGACCATCCTTGTACTTTCTCCCCTTTTCCTTTGAAGACGTGACCTGACTAAAAGGGCAAAAGACACTTTGCATGCGTAACCTCTCTAAAAGGAGAAGTCACCGGATTTGGGGAATCAAGAGATAAAAAAAAATAGGCCTATGTTTTAACACGGACCTATTTATGATGGGAAAGATTAACGTATATTTTGGCAATCAGGAAAAGTATAAAAAGATAGAGTTGAAATAGAAAAGTGATTCTTATCTTTTTCAAAAGATAAACTTTAGACCTATACCTATTGACCTCTTTAAATATCGATCATTTTTAAATATCAAGATAAATATTCTTAAAAATATAAAATAAATTGATGATTCTTTATTTTTTTTTCTCTGGGTGTTATCTTTTTTCAATTCGAAAACTGATATAGAATTTAAATTTTGTATTACAATGGTTTGCAATATAGAAGAGAACTGGCTTAGGATCAAACGGATGCTACGAAAAAAAGAGAGAGAAATCTCTTGTTTGTGTTGGCAACCTTGTATGAACAGACAATGCAACCCCCAGAATCTTAATAAGATTTTGACATGATACCAAAGGTGTGTGTGTGGGTTAAGAAAAAATTCATGAATGAGGTAAATAAAACTATGCCTAGACCCTAGGTAAGACAATATCAGTGTTGCGGGAAATTGTATTGCAGGGGATTTGAACCAAAATAACCAAGTTTTTTTTTTTAATATGAGAATACTGAAATTGCTAAAAAATATACTGCAGTTCGAATATTATAAAACAAGGGTCGACAATTTACGGTTCGCAAGATAATAATCTTAAAATATATAGTCTCTTCCAAAATTAATATCTAGACTCGTAAATAGAGGTGAATATAAAATCCCCAGTCAGGAAATATTTTTTGATTTTCTAATAGAACTCATAATTTTTTCTCTTCTCTCGTTCTAACAGCTCAGTTTTAAAATTAATATACTGTATTTAAAAAAAAATAAAAATATATAAAAGTATTTATATTACATTTGAAGATGACAAATTAAGGTCAATTTTCACTAGGTCGTGTTGCTGTCGTGTCCCTGCCGTGCATGCCGTCGGTCCTAATCGCTCAAACGGACTTGCTCTTTAAATAATTGGCCTTTAAAGTGCGATCACATCTGGACCGGACTTGTGTTTACTGTCTATCTAGGGTTCTGACCGAGTCCGAATTGAGGGGAGACATTCCCCGAAACCTCACTGGAGTAAGGTCATCTTCCATCTGTGCTATTTTTTTCTAAGTTTGACGTATGAGTTTATGTTAAGGTTAGAACTGTCTCTATCAAGAAGGTGTCCTACTAGGTAAGGACATATGGAATGGCAAAGAACTCTAAGATCGGTTATCTTGAAAGTGAATATAGTTTAGATAAAATTTATATAATTTCGATTCTATAATAATAGGCATAGAGATTTTAGTTAATAATTTTTTAATTTTAAATGCTTTTATTTAACTTAATGTTTCAAGGTCACCAACTTTGAGTCTTTGTTTAGGAAACTTCCCGATGAGCTAGAGGTGTGAAATTTAATACTTAAGAGTCATTTTTGATGACACCAATATATGGTGGTTTTGATCAAAATAGACCAAACTAATGTGGTACTTTATTTGAAACCCTTCGCGAATTAATGTAATTTCAAGACTTCCCGATGAGCTAGAGGTGTGAAATTTAATACTTAAAGCTAATTTTTGATGACGCCACTATATGGTTGTTTTGATCAAAATAGACCAAACTAATGTGGTACTTTATTTGAAACCCTTCTGTTCTAAAGAACTTAAGTTTAAATTATTAAAAAAAAAAAAAAAAAAACTTTTAACCCTTAAAATCTTAAAGGAAATCAGAATAATTCCGAGTTGAAAAAAAAAATTACACATAGGAAAGAATCCAATTCCCAAATTTTTTTGTATTTGATCAAAAGATATGGCCAATTTAATAATAAAAAAAAAAAAAAAAAAAAAAAAAAACAATCAATTTGAAAAAGAGCAAAAAAATTGAATTTCCAATCTGTCTTTATGAATTGGAAAGAATATAAACTGAAATGAAAAAATATTCATCTCTGATAAAAAAAAAGGCAGACCCCTTGTGAGGGTGTTTCTATGCAGTCCGTGAGACACTTGCCAAGGGAATTGAAGATATGAAGTTTTTACAAAAAAAAAAAAAAAAATCAGCTGGCTGAACGAAAGAGAGTAAATTATTCACAAGGAGAAAAGAAGTCTGGGTGGAAAAAGGATGGGGGTGACTAAGACCCAGAAAAAGAACGAAGTATGAGGTGTAAAGGCTGACTGTCAGTCATTTTGCTTTCTAAAAAAGAAATCGGAAACATTTAATAGAATTAAATTTGAAAAAGCAAAGTGGTTCATTAGAAAATCATCAGGGGAGAGTTTGCTCTTTCTCAAGGGTTTGCTTCTTAAATTTAGTTGGGGATAAAATAGAGACTTAGGGCAAATTTATGAATTTATTCATAAATGTTAATATATATATATATATATATTCTAATAAATTGCTAATACGAAATTATTAAAGGAGTAAAAATGGTGTAATTATTTATTTATTTATAAAAATTAAGATGTACATAGAGCTATTTCAGTCCCTCACTGTGTAAAAATTAAAAGCATCTTTCTGTTTTAGTATTTGGTAGAGCCGGTGCCACAAGTGCCTGATGGATCGAGAGTAGAGCATTGAGCTTAGGCAACAAAAAAGCCTTAGTCATGGGACTGAAAAGTAAATTTTCTACTTAATAGTCGCGCTAGGTCATTTGGTTACTGAGATATTCAAGAAACAGTTTTTTAACCCTGCTTAATAATTTTTTTTTTTCGAATTTTTTCATAAAAAACGTGAACTCGACGGATTTGGACTCTATGACCAACCGTGAGTCCAATGGTGATAATTATTTCGAAACATGCGGTCCCCCCTAAAACCCCCCGTCAAAATTCGAGAAATCGCAATCAGCTCTGTTAATTAAATATCTAATTTCAGATTTAATTAGTGGGTCAGATTCAGAATTAAATTTGATTTTTGGACGCTTATGGGCTACACAATAGCTCTGTTATTTCAATCGTGACGTGGCATTTTCTCCCTCAATTGCAGGTTATTTGGAAAGCTGGATGGGCTATCAGAAAGAGCAGAATCTCCTCTAAAGTTTGCGCCCATAATCATCGCGCTAGGTCATTTGGTTGCGGAGATATTCAAGAAACAGTTTTATATAATTTATCTGCTTCGCAATTAAAAAAAAAAATTTTCATCAAAAACGTGAACTCGACGGATTTGGACTCTATGACCAACCGTGAGTCCAATGGTGATAATTATTTCGAAACATGCGGTCCCCCCCTAAAACCCCCCGTCAAAATTCGAGAAATCGCAATCAGCTCTGTTAATTAAATATCTAATTTCAGATTTAATTAGTGGGTCAGATTCAGAATTAAATTTGATTTTTGGACGCTTATGGGCTACACAATAGCTCTGTTATTTCAATCGTGACGTGGCATTTTCTCCCTCAATTGCAGGTTATTTGGAAAGCTGGATGGGCTATCAGAAAGAGCAGAATCTCCTCTAAAGTTTGCGCCCATAATCATCGCGCTAGGTCATTTGGTTGCGGAGATATTCAAGAAACAGTTTTATATAATTTATCTGCTTCGCAATTAAAAAAAAATTTTTCATCAAAAACGTGAACTCGACGGATTTGGACTCTATGACCAACCGTGAGTCCAATGGTGATAATTATTTCGAAACATGCGGTCCCCCCTAAAACCCCCCGTCAAAATTCGAGAAATCGCAATCAGCTCTGTTAATTAAATATCTAATTTCAGATTTAATTAGTGGGTCAGATTCAGAATTAAATTTGATTTTTGGACGCTTATGGGCTACACAATAGCTCTGTTATTTCAATCGTGACGTGGCATTTTCTCCCTCAATTGCAGGTTATTTGGAAAGCTGGATGGGCTATCAGAAAGAGCAGAATCTCCTCTAAAGTTTGCGCCCATAATCATCGCGCTAGGTCATTTGGTTGCGGAGATATTCAAGAAACAGTTTTATATAATTTATCTGCTTCGCAATTAAAAAAAAAAATTTTCATCAAAAACGTGAACTCGACGGATTTGGACTCTATGACCAACCGTGAGTCCAATGGTGATAATTATTTCGAAACATGCGGTCCCCCCTAAAACCCCCCGTCAAAATTCGAGAAATCGCAATCAGCTCTGTTAATTAAATATCTAATTTCAGATTTAATTAGTGGGTCAGATTCAGAATTAAATTTGATTTTTGGACGCTTATGGGCTACACAATAGCTCTGTTATTTCAATCGTGACGTGGCATTTTCTCCCTCAATTGCAGGTTATTTGGAAAGCTGGATGGGCTATCAGAAAGAGCAGAATCTCCTCTAAAGTTTGCGCCCATAATCATCGCGCTAGGTCATTTGGTTGCGGAGATATTCAAGAAACAGTTTTATATAATTTATCTGCTTCGCAATTAAAAAAAAATTTTTCATCAAAAACGTGAACTCGACGGATTTGGACTCTATGACCAACCGTGAGTCCAATGGTGATAATTATTTCGAAACATGCGGTCCCCCCTAAAACCCCCCGTCAAAATTCGAGAAATCGCAATCAGCTCTGTTAATTAAATATCTAATTTCAGATTTAATTAGTGGGTCAGATTCAGAATTAAATTTGATTTTTGGACGCTTATGGGCTACACAATAGCTCTGTTATTTCAATCGTGACGTGGCATTTTCTCCCTCAATTGCAGGTTATTTGGAAAGCTGGATGGGCTATCAGAAAGAGCAGAATCTCCTCTAAAGTTTGCGCCCATAATCATCGCGCTAGGTCATTTGGTTGCGGAGATATTCAAGAAACAGTTTTATATAATTTATCTGCTTCGCAATTAAAAAAAAAATTTTTCATCAAAAACGTGAACTCGACGGATTTGGACTCTATGACCAACCGTGAGTCCAATGGTGATAATTATTTCGAAACATGCGGTCCCCCCCTAAAACCCCCCGTCAAAATTCGAGAAATCGCAATCAGCTCTGTTAATTAAATATCTAATTTCAGATTTAATTAGTGGGTCAGATTCAGAATTAAATTTGATTTTTGGACGCTTATGGGCTACACAATAGCTCTGTTATTTCAATCGTGACGTGGCATTTTCTCCCTCAATTGCAGGTTATTTGGAAAGCTGGATGGGCTATCAGAAAGAGCAGAATCTCCTCTAAAGTTTGCGCCCATAATCATCGCGCTAGGTCATTTGGTTGCGGAGATATTCAAGAAACAGTTTTATATAATTTATCTGCTTCGCAATTAAAAAAAAAATTTTTCATCAAAAACGTGAACTCGACGGATTTGGACTCTATGACCAACCGTGAGTCCAATGGTGATAATTATTTCGAAACATGCGGTCCCCCCTAAAACCCCCCGTCAAAATTCGAGAAATCGCAATCAGCTCTGTTAATTAAATATCTAATTTCAGATTTAATTAGTGGGTCAGATTCAGAATTAAATTTGATTTTTGGACGCTTATGGGCTACACAATAGCTCTGTTATTTCAATCGTGACGTGGCATTTTCTCCCTCAATTGCAGGTTATTTGGAAAGCTGGATGGGCTATCAGAAAGAGCAGAATCTCCTCTAAAGTTTGCGCCCATAATCATCGCGCTAGGTCATTTGGTTGCGGAGATATTCAAGAAACAGTTTTATATAATTTATCTGCTTCGCAATTAAAAAAAAATTTTTCATCAAAAACGTGAACTCGACGGATTTGGACTCTATGACCAACCGTGAGTCCAATGGTGATAATTATTTCGAAACATGCGGTCCCCCCCTAAAACCCCCCGTCAAAATTCGAGAAATCGCAATCAGCTCTGTTAATTAAATATCTAATTTCAGATTTAATTAGTGGGTCAGATTCAGAATTAAATTTGATTTTTGGACGCTTATGGGCTACACAATAGCTCTGTTATTTCAATCGTGACGTGGCATTTTCTCCCTCAATTGCAGGTTATTTGGAAAGCTGGATGGGCTATCAGAAAGAGCAGAATCTCCTCTAAAGTTTGCGCCCATAATCATCGCGCTAGGTCATTTGGTTGCGGAGATATTCAAGAAACAGTTTTATATAATTTATCTGCTTCGCAATTAAAAAAAAAATTTTTCATCAAAAACGTGAACTCGACGGATTTGGACTCTATGACCAACCGTGAGTCCAATGGTGATAATTATTTCGAAACATGCGGTCCCCCCTAAAACCCCCCGTCAAAATTCGAGAAATCGCAATCAGCTCTGTTAATTAAATATCTAATTTCAGATTTAATTAGTGGGTCAGATTCAGAATTAAATTTGATTTTTGGACGCTTATGGGCTACACAATAGCTCTGTTATTTCAATCGTGACGTGGCATTTTCTCCCTCAATTGCAGGTTATTTGGAAAGCTGGATGGGCTATCAGAAAGAGCAGAATCTCCTCTAAAGTTTGCGCCCATAATCATCGCGCTAGGTCATTTGGTTGCGGAGATATTCAAGAAACAGTTTTATATAATTTATCTGCTTCGCAATTAAAAAAAAATTTTTCATCAAAAACGTGAACTCGACGGATTTGGACTCTATGACCAACCGTGAGTCCAATGGTGATAATTATTTCGAAACATGCGGTCCCCCCTAAAACCCCCCGTCAAAATTCGAGAAATCGCAATCAGCTCTGTTAATTAAATATCTAATTTCAGATTTAATTAGTGGGTCAGATTCAGAATTAAATTTGATTTTTGGACGCTTATGGGCTACACAATAGCTCTGTTATTTCAATCGTGACGTGGCATTTTCTCCCTCAATTGCAGGTTATTTGGAAAGCTGGATGGGCTATCAGAAAGAGCAGAATCTCCTCTAAAGTTTGCGCCCATAATCATCGCGCTAGGTCATTTGGTTGCGGAGATATTCAAGAAACAGTTTTATATAATTTATCTGCTTCGCAATTAAAAAAAAATTTTTCATCAAAAACGTGAACTCGACGGATTTGGACTCTATGACCAACCGTGAGTCCAATGGTGATAATTATTTCGAAACATGCGGTCCCCCCTAAAACCCCCCGTCAAAATTCGAGAAATCGCAATCAGCTCTGTTAATTAAATATCTAATTTCAGATTTAATTAGTGGGTCAGATTCAGAATTAAATTTGATTTTTGGACGCTTATGGGCTACACAATAGCTCTGTTATTTCAATCGTGACGTGGCATTTTCTCCCTCAATTGCAGGTTATTTGGAAAGCTGGATGGGCTATCAGAAAGAGCAGAATCTCCTCTAAAGTTTGCGCCCATAATCATCGCGCTAGGTCATTTGGTTGCGGAGATATTCAAGAAACAGTTTTATATAATTTATCTGCTTCGCAATTAAAAAAAAAATTTTTCATCAAAAACGTGAACTCGACGGATTTGGACTCTATGACCAACCGTGAGTCCAATGGTGATAATTATTTCGAAACATGCGGTCCCCCCTAAAACCCCCCGTCAAAATTCGAGAAATCGCAATCAGCTCTGTTAATTAAATATCTAATTTCAGATTTAATTAGTGGGTCAGATTCAGAATTAAATTTGATTTTTGGACGCTTATGGGCTACACAATAGCTCTGTTATTTCAATCGTGACGTGGCATTTTCTCCCTCAATTGCAGGTTATTTGGAAAGCTGGATGGGCTATCAGAAAGAGCAGAATCTCCTCTAAAGTTTGCGCCCATAATCATCGCGCTAGGTCATTTGGTTGCGGAGATATTCAAGAAACAGTTTTATATAATTTATCTGCTTCGCAATTAAAAAAAAATTTTTCATCAAAAACGTGAACTCGACGGATTTGGACTCTATGACCAACCGTGAGTCCAATGGTGATAATTATTTCGAAACATGCGGTCCCCCCTAAAACCCCCCGTCAAAATTCGAGAAATCGCAATCAGCTCTGTTAATTAAATATCTAATTTCAGATTTAATTAGTGGGTCAGATTCAGAATTAAATTTGATTTTTGGACGCTTATGGGCTACACAATAGCTCTGTTATTTCAATCGTGACGTGGCATTTTCTCCCTCAATTGCAGGTTATTTGGAAAGCTGGATGGGCTATCAGAAAGAGCAGAATCTCCTCTAAAGTTTGCGCCCATAATCATCGCGCTAGGTCATTTGGTTGCGGAGATATTCAAGAAACAGTTTTATATAATTTATCTGCTTCGCAATTAAAAAAAAAATTTTTCATCAAAAACGTGAACTCGACGGATTTGGACTCTATGACCAACCGTGAGTCCAATGGTGATAATTATTTCGAAACATGCGGTCCCCCCTAAAACCCCCCGTCAAAATTCGAGAAATCGCAATCAGCTCTGTTAATTAAATATCTAATTTCAGATTTAATTAGTGGGTCAGATTCAGAATTAAATTTGATTTTTGGACGCTTATGGGCTACACAATAGCTCTGTTATTTCAATCGTGACGTGGCATTTTCTCCCTCAATTGCAGGTTATTTGGAAAGCTGGATGGGCTATCAGAAAGAGCAGAATCTCCTCTAAAGTTTGCGCCCATAATCATCGCGCTAGGTCATTTGGTTGCGGAGATATTCAAGAAACAGTTTTATATAATTTATCTGCTTCGCAATTAAAAAAAAATTTTTCATCAAAAACGTGAACTCGACGGATTTGGACTCTATGACCAACCGTGAGTCCAATGGTGATAATTATTTCGAAACATGCGGTCCCCCCTAAAACCCCCCGTCAAAATTCGAGAAATCGCAATCAGCTCTGTTAATTAAATATCTAATTTCAGATTTAATTAGTGGGTCAGATTCAGAATTAAATTTGATTTTTGGACGCTTATGGGCTACACAATAGCTCTGTTATTTCAATCGTGACGTGGCATTTTCTCCCTCAATTGCAGGTTATTTGGAAAGCTGGATGGGCTATCAGAAAGAGCAGAATCTCCTCTAAAGTTTGCGCCCATAATCATCGCGCTAGGTCATTTGGTTGCGGAGATATTCAAGAAACAGTTTTATATAATTTATCTGCTTCGCAATTAAAAAAAAAATTTTTCATCAAAAACGTGAACTCGACGGATTTGGACTCTATGACCAACCGTGAGTCCAATGGTGATAATTATTTCGAAACATGCGGTCCCCCCTAAAACCCCCCGTCAAAATTCGAGAAATCGCAATCAGCTCTGTTAATTAAATATCTAATTTCAGATTTAATTAGTGGGTCAGATTCAGAATTAAATTTGATTTTTGGACGCTTATGGGCTACACAATAGCTCTGTTATTTCAATCGTGACGTGGCATTTTCTCCCTCAATTGCAGGTTATTTGGAAAGCTGGATGGGCTATCAGAAAGAGCAGAATCTCCTCTAAAGTTTGCGCCCATAATCATCGCGCTAGGTCATTTGGTTGCGGAGATATTCAAGAAACAGTTTTATATAATTTATCTGCTTCGCAATTAAAAAAAAAATTTTTCATCAAAAACGTGAACTCGACGGATTTGGACTCTATGACCAACCGTGAGTCCAATGGTGATAATTATTTCGAAACATGCGGTCCCCCCTAAAACCCCCCGTCAAAATTCGAGAAATCGCAATCAGCTCTGTTAATTAAATATCTAATTTCAGATTTAATTAGTGGGTCAGATTCAGAATTAAATTTGATTTTTGG
>JAKCPI010026799.1:0-12916 GCA_023213315.1 Euborellia annulipes | reverse complement strand
AAAGATTTCCTGTATCACGACTCAATGAACTTCCTTTGCCAATTAATGACTAAAATGACGTTTATTCCATTAAAATAAAAAAAAAGGTCACGCACAAACCACTTTGAAATTTTAGGTTGATTAGACGCAGTCTTGTATAAGCCGGTATATAAGGGAGGTGTACAAAGCGGGTAGTTGAGTTTTAATTAGCTTAATTTGCTTAATTCCGTGTTAATTATAACTTTCATAACGCTCTAGAAAATCCCGGGGGGGGTAAGTAACCCTTTTGGAAGGGGTAAGCCAAAATCAAAAATATATATTTTGTTTTTTCTCATAAAGATTTAATGATAAACTATATAAATTCTATTTAAAAAAGCAAATTGTAGTATTTTTTTATTATTCTAAATAAAAGTCAGGCGTTGATCGACTGCAGCAAATGTTTGAAGAAAAAGGTACCCAAAACCCAAGTGTATTAGTTGCCAGCTCTATGTGCTGAATCTTTATAGGCCTACGTGTTCTCATGTGAGATGAACTCCCTAAGTTGACTAAATCATCAAACATCCACTACTTCTTTGTGCAGGATTTGATTAACAATTATAATAAATTGAAAGGAGCCTTCAGCAACATTAAAACTAAAATTAAATAAACAGGTGGCTGAAGAGACGACATGAAGTTTCTCTTACCACCTCACTCGTGTCTTCGGTCACTTCGCTGAGAGAAATGAAATCTCTTCGTGAAATTTCAACAAATCTCAAACATCAGCAATGCACGCTGGACCTTTCGTGCCATTCAAGCCCTTCTTGGGTTTATTCTGATGCCTGGAAATCCGTAAAAGGTTGCGCAAAATTTGTCCATTCATTTCTTATTAAGGGGCTGATCATTTAATCAGCAGCCAATGGTTTCGCGTTTAAGATTTTGATGAACTATCTGCAACTCGGCATCATCAGAGCTCAATTGCTTGAAAATCCACTGGAAAATAGATGAATTTCCAATCAACATTGCCCGAAACAACCACTGCTGTGAGCGTGCAGTGCACTCAAAGATATGGAAGTAATCTACTAAGACTCCTCCCCTCAACAAGGACAACCCCCCACTGAGTTTCATCCTCAACAATGACCTTATCTAGAATATTTGACTTCCTTGGGTCTTTAATGACCCTATATAAGTGAGTCTAAAGCTTGAGTACACATTTATATCTATTTACAGTGACTTCAAAAAATTGGCAAAAAATCTGATATATAAAATTTTCAAATCATTTTGTGCGTGACGTTTTTTTATCAAATCACCTTGAAAGTAAGATTTTATTTAATCTTAAGTAAAAGTTCATCAAGTTATGATACAGGGATCCGAGGTTGTAAAAAAGTCATACCCCTAATATACATATACTACATTAAAATGTTTCTACGCCACAAGCTAAGTATTGAATAAATTTTAACTCAAACGGAATGCACTTATTTTTTAGTAAAAGTATTAAAAAATATTAATATCTTTGTGCATTATAGGGGATGGGGCATTAACCCCCCTAGTTAATGCCTTCATACCCCCCCCCTTTAAGGAAATGCCAGCCTTCACCGCGAAATTACTCTCAAAATAATTTGAATACATTTATAAATAATTATTTTAATTTTTATTTTATTTTGAAATTATTTTATTTAATTTTCAACCCTTAATCCACCCCTGATTAAAAGTATATTAAGGAAATTTGATTAACAAAAATATAGGCTAAATAGAAAGAATATAATGGTAAATAATGGTGACTTAAGAAAAAAAACCCTCAGGCTTGGTGTAGTTGGTAGCGTGCCTAACTTCTATACCGAACGTCGCGGGTTCGGACCCCTGGCAGTCCGAAATGGATAGCAAATGGCTTAAATAGAAATGCCTGGACCCCCAATATGTATATTATTAATTAATAACGGTTATCGTATAAAGTCTTATATGCCCTGAGTTGACGAAAAGACGGTGTGAATGTGTGTGTGAGTGTGAATGAGAAAAAAAGGTGTTAAAAAAAGATAAAAAATAAAAAAACTAATTTTTTTTCAATGGCACCTACACTCCCCTCCCCCTTTCAACAGCTTATATTTTCCCTCTAACCTTAGTGAAATATAAAATATTTAATTTCATATTCAAAAGAATCGTTTTTCGCAGTCAAATTATTTGTTTCTATCATTTTTTTTTCAACGATAAAATGCATAATAATTACCTCTAATAAGACTCTCAAGAGGGTATGCTGGTTGACGGTGAGGTCAGGGTGGATTACACTACACTGCACTATATTAAATATTCACTTTGATTCACTTTAAACACAATTAAAAAAGACAGCAGCTCGGCGGCGCCTGCCGGCAGGCAACGTACTCGACTCCACTGAACGAGAGAGTGACTCTCTTATCTTTGTATAGGAATAAAACAGATGAAAATAACAATTCCCTTTTTATTAAAAGTAAAAAAAATACCTTTTGCTCTAATCTAACTATATTTATAACTGGAAAAGAATGTCAACAAGTGATTTGGAATATTCCAAGGCCTTTCTTAAATAATCAACCCTTCATCACCCCCTCCCCTAATCAAAATAATAATCAACGCTATTTTTTTAATGTTTTCTATTTATTTGGCTTCGATTTAGCTAAAATAAATTTAGAAAACATTTTTTTCAATTTTTCAACCCCTTATCCAATTCTAATAAATAAAATAATTAACATCGTTGGATATATATAAAATAATTAACAATGCTATCGCCTTCGGCGAGCTTCGCTTCTAGTCAGAAAAAAATTAAAACTCTGAAAAACTTCCCTGGATCCGCCTTTGGGTTTTACACCTAGTATAATTTTCTAGAATGAGTCTTACTTTAGGCCAGTGGTTTCCAAACTATATGTTACAACGCCTCCCTTAAAAATATTTAATCGTATGACGCCCCCTCCCCCACACATTTAATAAAATAATACAAAAACAAAAATTTTTAATATTAAAAAATATAAAATTATATAAAAATATTTTTTTTATTAATTAATTAAAATAATCCATCCCAGAATCTTCTAAATGATTTTATTATTTTATTTATAAAACTAGCAATCATTTGGAAAATGGATCTTGGTGGCCAATATTCGCGCCTCCCCTTAGACTAGTCCGCGCCTCCCTAGGAAGGCGCGCCTCACAATTTGGAAAACGCTGGTCCTCTTTGAAAATAATTTTTTCACATTTTCACATCCAGAATGTGAGTATGTTATGAGTGGGAAAAAAAAGTTTTATGAATTACAACAAATGATTTATTCATAAAACATATATTTTTTATTTATTTATTTATTTTCAAGTCTTTTTCACCAGTTGAGGCCATATAGATAGTTTTCAAAACTTGATATTTATTTACTCAGCCTTGTTTTTTGACAAGTTTTAGGTGTCAAAATTGATAAATAAAAAAAAAAAAAAAATTTTCAAAGGTATTTTATTGGTTTACAATCTTGATCATATCCATTGTTTAGATTAAATGAGGTTATTTAGATAGATCTGAACTCTATTTTTCTAAATTAATTAGTATCCAAAATATTTTCATTGCAATTCACGACCAAATTTTTCGGGGAAAAGCTCGTGGCCAAAGATTTTCGAGAGCAAATGAAGAATTTCCATAAGAACCGCGTAACGAGTGCCAGGATATGTTACAAAATACAATAATTTAATAGATTCCGCTTTCACAGATTTGGATTCTATAGAATCTTTTTTCTCTATTAACTTTTAATAAATACACAGTAGGCTATAAAATCCCGTATTTCTGGGAAGGAATGTAGATTAAAATAAATTAACAAGTGGCCAATAGCATGGTCTGAGGCTTGTTTGGGGAAGTGGAAAGACTGACAGAAGCAATGTCAGCCTTAGCTCGGGTAACTCGTGGTCGCCATCCACGTACTCACAAGATGTGAGCCCCTGAGTGATAAGAAAATAGTTGGAAATGGCATTTTATTTTAAAGTCATTTTAAGGTTGCAAATTAAATTTTATTTATTTCTTTTCAGATGGGTGGTTCGTTCGATGGAGGACCCCTCTCGACAAGGCTGGGTTCCGGCACAGATACTTGAAAAATTCAATCCAGATGATTCGCCAAGAATAAGTGAGGACAATATTGGACCAGAAGCAGCTTCCTTTCGTAGAGAGTGAGTCTCGTTATTCATCATCATCAGAAAACACGTAAAATGAGTTAAAAAGAGAGAAAAAGAGCTGTCACTCAATCAAAGCGAGATTTCACACACTTACGTAAAGATAATTTAAAGAGAATATGCGTATAAAAGCGATCAGGGTCAATTCTAAAAAAAAAATCGAAATTAGAGGTTAGAAAAATCTTAATTTGACTGGTCAATCGTTCAAATGAAATTCCAATTCACACTTTTTATTTAATTAAATTAGTTTCAGTTAAATGGCAACAATATTAGAAAATATTAACTAAGTTATTTACATTAAACCATTACTAAAAAAAATAGGCACTAGCGGGAATCGAACTCACGTTCTCCAGGGGCGCAAATAAAAATGATTAAAAATGACCCTAGTCTAGCATAGTGAACCTTTAGAGACACACAGAGATATACATGCCCGCACCAGGGACACATAGGGATCCACACGTCCTTACCAGGGACACACAGTAGATCGAAAGTGACTAGAAGAAAAATGTGTGTCCCTGGTGTGGGGGTGTATATCCCTCTAAGTTCCTAAAGGTTCCCTGCTGCGGGCGGATCCCTGATCATTTTTAATCATTTTTACTTGGGTGGTTAACGAAAAGTTGGTAAAGGCAATTTTAATTAGTTAATTAGAACAGAAGCATAGCTATTTAGCTATCCTTCGGATAAGTTAGTTGACTTGACTTTCGAGTCTTTTCACCTAATCATATGATTAATTAAGAGCCCAGATTGTAGTTAAGATACAAAATTCGATATAGCGGGTGAAATTAGAAACAAAATCCTGTTACTTATTTTTTTGGAAATTTTTAAAATTTTGTTAAAAAATTAATTTTAAGTTAACAAGACTGTGAGTGTTTTTTATTGGCCAAACATCCCATGGTCCCCGGGAATCGAACCCAGGATATCAAGCCTCTTGGAGTAGGTCAAGGGTCCGGTGGCCTGGGAAGGCCCGGAAAGGCTGGAGATCCTGGGTTCGATTCCCGGGGGCTATGGGATGTTTGGCCTCGCCAATAAAAAAAACACTCACGGTCTTGTTAAACATATCTAACAAGTAAGACTAGTTAAGTCCGACTCGAGGTATTTTGAATACTATTATCTTTTCAATATAGGGATCTCGAAAAATATTTAATTAATTTTAAGTTAATTATTTTAATTTTAATAAATTTTACTTTTAATTTTTAATAATTTTTATAAAAAGATGTGTTGATTAAGTTGCTAAATTCACAAAACTTTCCTTATATCTCAGATTGCTAATTATATTTGAAAAAAACTCATTTTTTTAACTTGGAAGTTAAGCTTACTATATCGATGATTTGCTATCTATCGGATAATTTTGCTAGTTAATTGACCGTCTCTTACTTCTTTATTTATTTATTTTTAACCCTTTTCGGCTACAGAGGCCATTTAGGGGTTATTTATTTATTATATAAATTTTAATATACATTGTATCGATGGTAACCGGGGGGGGGGGGCGTTCTTTATTTTTTTCATTATGATCACATCTGATTATATAAGAATTAAGAGGAATAAATCAATTGATTCGCTTAGGTAATAAAGTTGTTTAAAGAAAGGGGCGTTTTTTATTTATTTATTTTTTTTTGTGCGAAGAGGGGTCTCTCGATCGCCATCCCATAGGTCATTCATTATTCTATTCCCGGCTACACAGGGAGAGAGATTTCGCAAAGGGGAGAGCTACGCAAATGTGAAATGTCACGTGACATTCCTCACTCTACACTACCTTTTCTTTTCGTTTGCCAAACACATTCGTCTCAAAGTCAGTCATTCGAGATGGAAAACTCAGTTAGAAATTAGATAAATGACATTCATCTATTCATTGGAAACCCTCAAGGTGATTGTCGGTTCATTTTTGTAATTTGTAAGCTAATATAAGTTTATGTAATGTGGCAAAGATGAATCGGACGCTTTTCATCATCATTACGTTCTCTGAGAATGTAAATATGTTGTAAAGTATTAAAGAGAAGAAAAGAATGCGAATTAGGGGGATAGCAAATGAGTGTTCATTAAGATAATAGAAATTACTAATGATTCGACCACTCAATTTTTGGCTTTGTTCAGGTATAAACAAATTACAAAAATTTATAATGTAAAATGTAGATTTATATATACACTCCCCGCAAAAAGGTGGCGCACTTTGTTTCTTCTTAAAATGACCTATTTTAATCTATCTTAATGATACTGAAATTTATTAAACATTTAATATGAAGTATCTTATACATTTCTAAGTAAATTTAATACAAATCCATATCATTTTAATAAATAATTATAATTTAATCAAAACAAAGAAAAAAATGACTTGACCAATATCTTTTATTTACGCCAAATTTTTAATTTTTTAAAATAATCATTCCTTTTCAGTTTTTCTCTGTTCTGATTTATTGGAAATTCACATAAAAACAAAACTTTTAATTAGATATCCAACAAAACATATCGAGATTACCCAGTTGGTTTGTCTCAAAAATTGAAAATACACATATTTTTCTTTATTTTATTTAAATTGTATAATTTGATTAAAATGTTTTGAATTTGTGCTAAAGTTATTTAGAAATGTATAAGTTTATTCATATTAAATGTTTAATAAATTACAGTAACTTTAGACTAGATTAGAACAGGTCTTCTTAAAGATAGAAACAAAGTGCCACTTTTTTTGCGGGGAAAACGAGTGTATATTTATATTTTTGCAAGAGGGGAGGGTTTATAATAAACTAATTTATATCAATATAAACAAAGAATATAAAATATTTATCATCTTCCCTCTCTAGGGAGGTAAATAGCCCGTTGAAGTCAGTGTGGATTAGTTTATCGTTAATAATACATACAGTGTTAGTAAGTTATGAATTAAAGTCTATATATCCAAGATGCCGGAAAAGAATAAACATAAATAAATAAATTAAATAATTTTCCAAACACCATCAAAAGTCAAAAATAATTGCAGAAAAATAAGCATTTAAATCAAGGAAAAAAAAAATAAAAAAAAAAAAACGAAATTTTTGTTTAAATTCTTCCCTTTTGGTTTCAGAGGCCATTAGAGTTTGCTTTTTCTCCTCTCAAATATAACACGTTCGAGTTCCTAACAGGGGCGGATTAAAGGGGGGGGGGGGGGCGATCCCCTTCCCCCGAGAAGAAATTCAAAAAGTTATAAAAACTAGTAATCTAAAGAAATTATGATTTCCGGTCTTTAATTTCAATTGAATTTGTTACCAATCAATTTAAATAAATAGGAAAGGGGTCTAAATGGCCATAGATGCCGACAAACCGCTGGTTCCTAAAGCAAAATTCATTAATGAGTTGGTTATTTGAGTTGCCTATGTTCTAGGACACAAATATAAACGTTGCACCCCATGAGAAAATCAGCCAGCCATTGATTAAACTCTATAAGAAACGAAAACCAATAATAAATATGCAATCTGCATAAGATTAAATCAAATCATTCAAACTACTGGTTATAGACATAAAATTTCCAACATCAATGATCTGATCCTAACCGAAATTTAATAGATTAGAATCCCAACTGTGGCAGCGGGAAATATTTTAAAAAGAAAATAGAAAACACAATTTTATTTATGTTTTTGGATCCAGAAGACCTTGAAACATAAACATTTGTTGAAATTCGGAGAGTTAAATGTAAAATTTATAAAAAATATTGCTTTGAAATTTTATATTTAATATCCTCATTAATTAAATCACTTTGCATTAGAATAAAAATGTCAAATTTGTAATTTTTTTTTTTTTTTCACTTTTGAAATTGTCAGAAATAAATCTTTTGTCAGTTCTTTTGTCTTAAATACTCCAATTACCAACTCGCATATTTATTTCTGACATTCTACAGGGATCGGTGCCAAATTTAATAACTAATTGGATCGTTTAGAAACCAAAGTGATTAAGTCCATTTTCTAAATTTCTTTTATGTTGATTAATGCTTTTGAACAAAATAAAATTATTCCATAATAACTCTAATAAGGAGAAACTATAAATTTATATAAAATTTGTTTATCTCCTGATTAGTACTCGTATATTCTCAAATTGCTAGAGAAAAAATTTTAAAAATAAAATATCAGTAGATCGTTTGCTGTATGCAATAATGGTACAATTCTTAATTTTGGCTTTTTGTGAAAATATTTTAAAGGAATATTGTCTTTTTTTAATCAATATGTTTCATCTTACAGTACAGTAATTTAAAATTCAATTTATTATTATCAAAGTTTACTTTGTATCATATAATTCAGTAATGTATGTTTATATTTCTACAGAGCTGTTGTACGGGAACTCGTGGAGACTGAAGAAGAATTTGGTAGAGATTTACAAGGTGTCGTTGAACGTTATATTCGACCTCTGGATAGCAGCCATATTCCACGGATTGTCAGAGATAACATCGACTTAGTCTTCAGTAACCTCCGGCAAATTGCTCAATTTCATAACACGTAAGATGGGACAATTTTATTTTATCATGTAGAATTAAGAAAAATGATATATATACAATAAGCACTATATTTTATAGGTTTGGTAAAATTAAGAAGTGGTTCTTAAAAAAAAAAAAATAGAAGAAAAGAGAAAAATATAACTATATAGAAGGTACAGTGAGCGCCACAATTAAGTCCCCATCTGGTATTTAGAGCCTCAAGTATATGTTTAGAATATGGTAGTGAAATAATTTTAATGACCGAACAGGTTAAACGTAAAATCTGGTACAGATGATTTTATTTTATCTTTTCAAATTTAAAATATTATACTATATACAATATACTTAAGGCTTTAGCTATCAGAAAGGGACTTAATTGTGGCGCTCCCTGTATCATAAAGGATTAGCAGATTTTAAAATGAAATAACTGGAAACAAAAGAATGTATCTTGGATGTTAATTTGAAAAATTATGGCTGAACGAAATAGATAAGAAATATCCCGGAGGACCAACCTTGACATCATATTTCTGTATTTTGCAAATATTTCCACCGGGCAACACGCCATTACAAAAATATGATTTGATGAACCATTTTTTGAACGAAATTTGATGAATTTTTTGGTCTTTTGTTGTAATTGTCAACAGAAAAAGTGTCCATACTCAATATAAGCATAGGCCCCCCTATTTATTCTTTATTTAATTTCAAATCCAGCCATAAATCTATTATAGAAGCCAATGGAGAAGGGGGTCGAAAAGATTTCAATAAAAAGCAACAAAATTAAAAACAGATTTAAACTTTCAACCATCTAGTTGAAACATTTTGTAAATTAAAATTAAATATACAAATTAAACATTAGGTTATTTATTTCAAAGGTTTTATTAATTATAAAATTAACACTTTTCGACAATTCCTTATCATCATTAGAAATAATTTTATAATTATTGTAAAAAAAAAAACCTTTGAAACAAATAACCTAGTGTTTAATTTGTAAATTGAAAATTAGAATCATTGGTGACTAGTGCAGCAAATAGTTATCAATTTAGAAGAAACGAAAATGCTAAATTTTCAGATTAATCGAGGTGACAATTTCCAAATATTTCAGAGGCCTTATGGATCTCTCTCTTCCGTGGATTTCACCGTTCTCGTATGCCTCATACAATTTGAACTGGTGAGAAAACCATGTCGCTCATTCGGCAATTATTTTCCAATTAAAATTATTTTTCTCATCTAATCAAATTGTACAAGGAATAATTTTAATGACCGAACAGGTTAAACGTAAAATCTGGTACAGATGATTTTATTTTATCTTTTCAAATTTAAAATTATAGTGAGAAAGATTAAATCATCCACTGAGTAAAGGTCTCCGAAGGTAAAATCTTTTTCGATAAAATGAATTTGCCTAAAATTATAAAAAAAGCAAAAGAACGCCATTATGCTACAAATCGATGCAGTTGCTGCACTCAAACGATTTTTAGTGATAAATTGATAATAGCGATATAGCTGCCGCAAAGAAGCTCGAAACTAACATTACCTGAACCTAAATATTAGATATTATATTGAGCCTGTTATGCAATAGTGTGCCAAGCGCCAAAAAAAAAATTAAAAATTGAGTTAACACGGAATATTGTTTCAAATGCTATAATTAATAGTATTTTTTTTATGAAATATGTCCTAAAAAAATTTATATTTAATGTTACTTGCACAATTGACAAAAAAAATTATAAATAATCCAATGAAAACAAAAAACTTTAATATTAATTTTCTCAAATCTCGGTAGCTGGCGCTTGACACACTAATGCGTAACAGGGCCCATATAGGGGTCATCCACATATTAGGTAACGCCTTTTATGAAGATTTTCTACCCCCCCCCCTCTCATGTAACATTTGCTTAGAAGTAAAAATGCTAAATTTTCAGCAGATATATTAAATATTTGAGGTAACAAATTTTCAAATATTTAATACAGTCTATATGCTGAAAATTTAGCATTTTCTTTACTTTTACATAAATGAAATTTCAGCAATACTCCTTAAAAGAAATAATTGTAAATGAATGGCTATGTCTGAGTGCAGAAACATTAGAGATTTGTAGCATAATAAACATAATAGTGTTTATTCTAATGACCGTCGGCCAAAAATTAATTAATTTTGCGTATTATCCGATTATTTGTAAAAATGTCCCAGTGAGATGGAATCATCTTCAGTACAAGCAACAGATATTTTGCAAATCTTCACCTTCTCCCATCCAATATGACAAAGCATTCCATGAATGCAAATTTTATAATGATTATAAAATTGCTTGTACTGAGGATGATTCCATCTCACTGGGATCGAACTATTTACAAATAAAAGGATAATAGGCAAAATTATTTAATTTTTGACCGACGGTCTTTAGAATAATTGATCTTCCTTACTAAATTCACTTTATTGAAAAATATATTGTTATTGTTATTTAATATTTCAAAACTATTTATTTAAACAAACTCCTATATAAACATTTCGTCCAGTTGTATGAGTCTAATTGATCTTTCAATACATCGTTCAAAATGAACCTGAACAAAAATCCACAGAATAAAAAGTGAAATTCCCCTAAGACAAAGTACAACAAACATTAAATAATCTTTATTTAAATGAAATATTAAAACTATTAATTGAAGTGTTCTTTTTTTGTTTTTTAGAGTATTGATAGAAGGAGTGAAATATTACGCCTCAGAACCTCGAATGATTGGAAAAACATTTTTACGTTTAGTAAGTGTTTTTATTTCTTTGTTTTTTTTTTTATAATAAAAAAAATATAAGAATAATATTTTTCTTTCTCATTTTAGGAACGCGATTTTGATAAACATGTCGCTTATTGTCGGGATGAACCCTTAGCGCAAGCTTTTCTTCGGGACAACATCCAGGCGCGAGATTATTTCGAGGTCAGTGAAAAATCATAGCTAATCTTGTGAATCCTAACGTTAAAAGATTTATAAAATCTTTTAAAGAGGCGTTTTAAACACTGAGACCCTCCCTAATTATTCAATACTAGCCTATGCATTTTGTTTAAAAAAATGGATTATAAAAATAGCTTATTAACTAGACCGAATAAGCAGGGATGGCAGATTCACTTGACAGGATTATTAATGAATGGGATGTTGACAAATAAGTGGAGCAGCTTGAGGCAGGATATCACGTCAAAGATTAACTCTCAACTACGCCCACTGGATAATTATTTGATTAGCGAGGTGAAAAGTTTTTTTTTTTTTTTTAATTAAAGAGAGAAAATAAATATTATTAATTATACAGTAATTATACATTTCAGTATAATAACAAATGTAGATTATTATTTCTATTTTCCCATAAAACCCCTTATAAACTCCTCGGTTTAAGGCGGAATAGGAGCGAAGATGTTACGCATGTTTTTCCCGCTAAGATGGCGTTGTGTGTCATAAAAAGTATGCCCAAAAATCAAGTAATTCAAAAATTTACTAAGAGATGTCAGAATGGTAGCTAATAATATTTAGTGCATTTGGTTGATTTTCATTGATCTTTTAACAATAAATACTTTATAAATGTTATTATATATTATCTTTCTTTTATAAAGCATAAAAATGAAGAGACATTTTTCAAAACAAATATTTTATTTCATAAATTTTAGTACCCATATTCTATTTTCTAATATTTTTAATCGCTCACTCTTAATTATTTATTATTATTTTATGTGTATCTATTTGCTTGCTCTTGTTAAGCGGCTTTTTAATTTAAAAGCAAGTATTTTATTTTTAAATTCTCTCTCTCTTCTGCGCTGCCAGCGAGCGCCATCTGAACGGAATCATTTGAAGGTTTAGTTCAAGCTCGACGGGATAGATGACGAGATGGGTATTAAATGAAACAGCGCATGTTCTTAAAAGAAAGGTTTAATTTTTACAAATAAAGAAAAATATAGGAAAACCCATAAAGAAACAGTTTATATCAGACGAGCAATTTCTCATGTGAGGAGGAGGAGGTGAATATTTTCATTCATGGTGGTTGTGAGAGTATTGTACTGAATGAATTGAATACGCCATATGCATCACTGGCAAGCCCATTGAGACGATTTTCGCCCATTGTGTTTCTTAAATGATTCTTTAGTATAATAAAGTAGTTGTAGTTTCCTCACATCTGGAGGGCCATTTAAACCAAAGAAAAAATTTGAAATTGATTTTAAAAGTTTTCTATAATTAAAATTGAATAAAATGAAGGAAATAAATAGGAACCGACCGAAGTTTCGGTTTCGTCAAATTTACAAAAAAAAAAAAAGTTGTATATACAACATTCATATATATATTTAATGAGAATCATTATTCTCAATAAATAAATACGATGGCCCACATCGCCAGGACATAT
>JAKCPI010026798.1:0-18926 GCA_023213315.1 Euborellia annulipes | reverse complement strand
TCTCTTTATTTCCTTTGAAAATATAATATAAATATTTTAGTGACGAATAAAATTTTTCATTTGAAAAAGGATAGGGAAGAAAATATTCTAGGGAATGGAGATGAAACCCAAAATATCTCACTGTTATGAGAAATCTTAATGTATTTGAAAGGTAATAATAAATATTTAAAAAAATGAATGAGTTGAGAAATTCAAATAATCCGGAAAATAAATATTTAAACCCATTCGTTTATTAGGTTAGAGAACCTATCGCCTTTAGAATGGAGGGCTTAGGCCTTTTTTTATTAAAATAAAATCCCTTTATTTATTCTTTCTAATTGAAATGATTTGGATCGTTGCCAATTATCTATCAATATTAGTGCAGGCTTGTGTCCCCATCCCCCTTCTTCCCCCTCTCTCGGAGGCACTGGCCAATCGCTGTCAACCTCATAAGTGTATGGGAGCTTGAATTCGAGTCTACATGCTTTTTCAATTGGAAAAGTTTCTTTATATTAAATAGGAAGATCAAAGAAAGTTCAGTAGAGTGGGGAGCAGTGATAAGTGAAGGACCTTCCGTGTTAAAAATTGCATCCCTCATTTGGAACATGGCGTCGCGTGGGTCGGACGTGCCTCACCTGGGCTCCTGTAAAAAATTCGCGTTTCTTCTAAACTTTTAGGACTTTTAGAGGTAAATTTCATCTCTCCTCGTTCATTAATACTTGGTTTATTATTTTAAATATTAGAAATATAAATGCCTCCACAAAAAAATATTATTTATTAATTATATATAGAGATGTAATTGTGATTTTATAAAAATGTATTCAAATGAATCCGTGTTGGAATCTAACAAAATATTTATATAAGAAGGTGGACCGAAGATTGTTTCTAGTGGATCAGTGCATTTATTTTATTAATTTGATAATATAAATATTTTAAAGGCAAATAATACATTTCTCTCTCTCTGCTTGACTCTCTTGCAAGGGTCAGTATGCAAGTCAGGACAAGATTGTTGGTTGGGTTAATTAAAAGATCTACGTTTGCTTAGCATATGGATTACGAACAAACTTGAGTATAGACTAATTCACCAAAGCATAGGAATAATTCTTGCAGTTTATATCTAGGGTAATCTTTTTTCATGCAATTGACTGACTTTTTCCTGGTATTTTTTCATTTGAACTTAACTAGCTGCGTGGCCCGTCTTCGGTGGGCACCTAATCTGACAAATTCCTATTTCCTGTAGCCTCTTAGAGATTTACTTTCATTTTTTCATAGAGAGAGGATAATCAATTCATTTATATGCGGTGGTTGGACATTCCGTATAAAACCTTTTCCACAGGATTGCAACTTTATCCTAGATTAATTTTTTTTTTTTTTTTTTAATAAGATCTATATAAAATTCAAAATATAGTCTCTCAATGGATCAAATAAGTGAAAACCGACTAGCTGCGTTGCTAGCTTTGGGTGGGCTTCTCTCATTGATATTTAGTTTTTTTTTTCTAAATAGGAGCCTCGCATACAATATTTAACTAGGGCCCGCGTATGGCGGCCTCTTTCTTAATCAGTGTATCAACATTCACTTCAGTTTTTACTTATTTAATCGTTAAAAAATTCGACCTCGGATATTTGATAATTCTCGTCCTCTTTGAGCTTAATTTTTGAAATTATTTATGAGAAATTAAAAACACTAGATAATAATTTTCATTGGTTTATTAAAAAATATGATAATCAATTCATTTATAAGCAGTGGTGGATGACATCCAATCAATGGGATCGCACTCAACCCTAGATTTAATATTTTTTATAAATTCAATTATAGTCTCTCAATGGATCAATTTAGAGAAAATGACTATCTGCGCTGCCCGCTTTTATTGATATTTATTTTTTTCAAATAGAAATCCCTCATACATCACCTAACAAGGGATCACGTGTGGCGGCCTTTTTTTTTTTTTTTTTTTTAAACATTCACACTTTTTTCTCATTCACATTCACATTCACACAGTCTTTTCCGCAACTTAGGCCATTTAAGACTTTGACGATAACCGTTATATATTAATATATCTATTGTGGGTCCAGGCATTCTTATTTAAGCCATCTGGTATCCAAATGGCTTAAATAAAATCATCGGACTGCCTGGGGTCCGAACCCGCGACGTTTGGTATACGAGGTTAGCACGCTAACCTCTACGCCAAGCCCCGAGGGCGCGGCCTTTTTCTTAATTTGTGCCTCAACATTTTTTCTTCAACTTCATTTTTTATTTCTCGTATATTACCACATGTTCCTCCCTCTTCACTTCTTTTTTATTTCTCGTATATTACCACATGTATCCGTATATAGCTATATAAACTTAATCGTTAAAAAATGTGGTCTCTGAATTTTTTATCACCTGGGAATATAATATATATTATTTTTCAACAAAAATATATTTCTTATTTCATATTCTAAATATATAGGCCCTATTTGTAAAATAAATTTTCTTTCGACATTCTAATGTTATCCAATGATGAGACAAAGAAAATGTTATTTTTTGCAGATTCGTGTTTCTCCAGTGCAACTGTGATCCAGAGCCTACTGCAAGGAGCTTCGAGTCATCTTCAAGTGCATCGAGCATCGAGGAGCTTCGAGTGTTCTTCAATCCCCGTGAAGGTGATTATTTTATACTCTAGCATTATGCATAGTATTACGCATATATAGACTCACTAAAAATCCAAAAATATACGAATTATTATTATTGTATTTCTAATTTATTTATTTATTTTTTTGTTTCAGATCTTCCAGAGAGGGGAACAAAGGTAAACATCATCAGCATGGTGCAAGCATATTTAAGGGTGCTGATTAGATTAGCTTATTATAGATTTTTTATTAAAATCTAATGCCGTTTCTCCAGGGTTAGCCTGTAGGGTCCAAATCGCAATCCTTGTGTCTAGGGACCCGAGGGCTCCACCGATCTGATGGTGGAGACGGGGTCAAAAATAATTTCCACATTTATTCTTATTCTGAGTTAGGCTAGGCAGGATCTCTTTCACTCGCCCCCGCACTCGTTTGCTCGTATTTCAAATCACGTTCACTATCACTGATGTGATTTCTTCAGACTCCCGGTTTACGTTTTTTTTTTTTTTTTTTTTTTTTTTTTTTTTAAATATCTATATATAGGCAAGCAAGGCAAAATAATATCATATAAAACCTTGCTTTTTTTTACTATTTTCCTTTACTACATATTCTTTTTAGTAGTAAATGAAAATATCTTATTATTCGTGTATCCTACATGTGAATGTGAAAAACTGAGAGAAGAGAGTAAATCTTATATTTTCTGGCAAATAAAAGGTAAATATTAATAAATAGAATTAAAATTTTGATAATTAACTAATTAGAGACAACACTAATTATATTTTTTTTAGGACAGTAATCAGTGAATAACGTACACCGTCTCATTTTAATAATATATTAGGAAAAAATAAGAGTATTTTAATGATCGCATTATAAACAAATTTGAATGATATTTGAAGAAATGGGAGATTTGAAGAAACCAGCAGAAAATATTCAGCTAACTCAGGTCAGTAAAAAATAAACCACCAAATATCCGCCACTAAAAACCATCTAATTTCGAACAAATTCTAAACGAATTTTTTTTTTTTAATATAAGATAATAACTTTTGCGTTTAATCGATTACTATGATTAATTGACTATGTCTTAAAAAAAAAAATAGTTAAATAAAAATAGATGGTTAATCTCACTAGACCCATTTGTCTAAATTAAAATGATTAAAATAAATCTTACAAATTAATCTATAAATTCTTTCAGACAAATTCGAAATTTATTTCCAAAGTCATTTCGCATCTTCAAGATCTAATTTGATATACCCGTCGGAATAAAAGAGAGGAGTGAGATAGAGAAAGATATCCGTCGTTAAAAAGGTACTCATCTAATTTAATTAAATCTGCCCGGCGGGTTTTTTTTCGGTTTTTCAATTCCCCCCAACCCACCGGGGGGACGGTTTGATTTATCCGGTCCAGCACCAAGCATGACAGGTTAACTATTACCAACTGAAAAAGGAGGGGACGGCCCCCCATCTTCAAAAAAAAAAAAAAAAAAAAAAACCGCCTAGACTATGTTATGGACTGACTGCCTATCCATGTGTGTAATAAAACAATGACTCAATACTAATTTGTAATCGATGTTGATACAGCCCAATTGATGGATACATTCTCAGGAGTTATAAATGGATGGACATCCAATGCAAGATGGGATACAAATGGACCCGAGATTCGATTTTATAAAACAATAAATTAAAAACAAAAACAAAAAAAAATAAATACAGTACACTAATTGCCACGAGTGAAGTCGTAAATTAAAACAGGAAGAGAAAATATTTATTATATTTCAACAAAGGTAAATTAATTATCACAATGAAAATAAATTTAAAAAGTACAGTAATAAATTATTATTATTAATGTAATAATTTATTTAAAAAATCAAATTTTGTCTAAAATTTAAATATATAGGCTATATATATTCTCGTATTATTATTAGGAGAATTTTTAATTATAGACCACATTTTTGTATTAAATATTTATGAAAAATATATAAATACTGTACAACGTTTCGACTGCTTATTCTGCAGCCGTTATCAAGTACTGTGCACTGCAGAATAAGCAGTCGAAACATTGTACAGTATTTATATATTTTTAATAAATATTTAATACAAAAATGTGGTCTATAATTAAAAATTCTCCTAATAATAATATTTCAAACCACAAAAGCTTTAAAAAACACAATATATACTCGTATATATACTAAAAAATCACATTTCTTTAATTTTAAACTAATAACCGTTGGCTCTAGTTGAAACATTAAGATTTAATCGGAGAATTAAATGCAAGTAAGACAACACAAGATTTTTTGTTTTAATAATTTATTTAAATTTTCACATTTCTTTTTTAAATCTAGGCGGATAAGTTTTTCTATCACCCCCACCCCCAACGAAATTTTCAAAATGTTTTATTTTTCGAAATGAGAATATTTTAAATAGACTATATATTTTTATACATATATAGTTTATATATATAGACTATATATTTAAATTGATTAGATAATTATTTAAGTAAGGGGTGGCCAACAAAAAGCCCGCATGTTGCGGCCCTCTGAGTTGAAATTAACTTAAGTGTTAATTTTAATGTATATCATATCACCAAAAGTGCATTACATCATGAGTTGTTAATGAGAAAAAAATTAGATAGGAAATATTATTTATGAACTTTGGCCCGACTGCTGAAAAGTTTGCCCATACCAGATTTAAATTACGCATTCCATGTCAAAAAAATAACTTCGAATTTCTTGAAATTTGTTCGCGTTATTTTATGGCAACTGCATTTTTTTATTCTAATCAAATCGCATTTTTTTTTTCTTCACTATCAAAAGTTTTTTAAAAATGCTTCCAAAAACAGTTTCCCTAAAAAAAATTGTAGGCCTACTCTCTTGCAGTCGATGAGCCGGAATTACAAAAAACAATCATTATGGACAAAGTTGTTTATACTTATTTTTTTTTATGTTTTCGCTTGTTTTTGTTCTTTATGATTATTTTGTTTTTTACTCCAATTTTTTACTATTTTTTTTTTTTTAAAGAAAGTAGTACCTTGAATTGAAACATTTTATATAGCAAAAAAGAATCGATTTTGTTTTACTAGCTGGTATTGGATTATAGGAATGTCCTGTGGCATTCTTTGCTCTTGGATTTTTATCCATTAGAATAAAAGGATGCGTCAACATTCTATGACTATATAATGAGATTAGTGTTAATTCTCACCATCATTCTTTTTATATAATTCATACAATTTATTTTAAATTTTACGTAATTTAAAAAAAATCCCATCTTCAAGATTTCCTTAAAGTATAAAAATTTCAATTTAGATTCAGCGGTATAATGCTGAAGCACTCTTTGACTTTTTCCGCAAATAGAAATTTTATTTCCAAGCTTCTAAAAAAAATTTGGAATTTTTCTTTGTAGACGTTTTAAAATAATTTTATATTTTTTTCCCCTACTTTTTATACTTTAAATGTTTTGTCAAATGCACCAAGGCACTGCCGTTCTTCAAAACTCCGATTCTTCCTGACACTATCCAGGAGAATGAACTCTAATCTATACATTCCCTAAAGTGCAATAAAATATTACAATCATCATTAATGAGGATCGGTGGGCTATGGGGGGAGGAGACAAAAAAAAAAAAAAAAAAAATTATTATCCGATTTTCCGGGGACTTATGTCCCCTTAATTAAATTTAATTTCCCAAAATATTAAATTTCAATTTTAAAATAATCTTATTGGCAGTTTTATGCAGTTTTATGATATCACAGATTATACAATATATTGTATTGTATAATCCCTTTTTGACAACTTTTTTTTGACGAATATAGTGCTTTTCAAGTGCATATTTTTTATGCATAATTAAGGCTAGCGCACATTTGGGCAACGCGACACTTTTTTCGTCGCGAGAAGTTTACATAGATTCCAATAGAATGAACTCTATACATTCCCTAGAATGAAATAAAATATTACATAGATAGCATATTCACATGATACCACTACGATTTATAAAACTATAAAAAAAAGTACACTAATTGCCAGGACTAAAGTCGTAAATTAAAACCTAAAAAAAAAAAAAAATAAATAAATAAAAAACATATTTACTTTGAATGTATAAATCAACAAGCGTTGGCGGAATTAAAATTTATCGCAATTATAAGAAGAGAATATAGACGGGTTTATTTCGCAATGAACTCTGACCGTTTGGAATTTTTTTTTATTTTTTATTTTCAAATTATCTCACACTACAAGTAATAAGGGCGCATGAATTTTTTTTTTCTAAGATCCCAATTACTGGCGGTGGTCGGTGATTTATTTCTCTCAATATAATTAATATGCGAAACATCGCACGCGTGCTGATATTTACACAAGCGAACATCGATAAAGAGAGAGAAAAGATGTGAACCAGAAATTCATTAGTCAAACGGGGCTTTCACTATTAATTGGATCCCACCGATAACAGACGCCTATTATTATTATTTCGTGGTCAAAAATTATCTTCGATTCCAATCAACGCTCGATTTTAATCCCCATAAAAACTTCGAAACGAATTTACTCGCTCGCTTTCTAAAATTATAATTCAAAAAAAGCAATGCAGATTTAAATATATTTTTTAAAAGAACAATTTCTCATGCTTCATTTTATTTTGAGATTTTTTCTCTTCGTTATTTTTTAACTAATACATAGATATTCTCTTTAATTTATTTTTAAATCACTCCACGGGGGACTCCAGAGATGGCTACGTTTAAGAAAAGTAATTTAATTATGTAAATAAAATAAATCTTAAAATTAATTTGAATTTATGAAAGACGTAAATGTAATAGGACAATGAAAATTATTTTTTACTGACTGAGAGCTAATATAATGATATTCCAATAATTTTAAAGCTTTTTACCCAAACATTCCATTCAAGATTCTTAAATAGTTTCTTTTATTTTTATTTAAACTCCGCCCCTCTTTATTTCAATTGATTGGTAGTCGATTGAATTGAAATAAATTTTTGCCACATAATTGTGATGTGAACCCATGACTTCTTGTACTGAACAAGACCCCAATAATTTCAAAACTATTGTATCAAAGTTGGCAAAATTTAGAATCAGAGTTGAAGGGAAGTTCCTAAAATCATTTGGAACAAAAAAAAAAAAAAAAAATTGGTGTACGTCGTTTCTAAAGAATTCACCGTTGGTGAAACATTCTTAAATTTAATTAAATCCTCATCTAATTATAGATAAATAACACTAAGCTAGGCTTCAAAAAGTTTTTCTTTTTAGTTTATGTGTATTTCGACGTTAACACATCGTCTTCAGATCAACTAATTTAGTTTAGTTTTTGTCATAGCTCTGAAGATGATGTTACTCATAAGCTAAAAATAAAAACCTTTTGAAACTTAATCTAGTGTTATTCATTTATCTATAATTAAATAAGAATTAAATTATTTACATCCATATTTACCAAAATATTATATGATAGTAATTTTGAAAAATTACAAAGACTGTCATTAAAAAATAACTCCTGCAAGTAGACTATTTTTTTTTAATGAAAGCAATGTCAGAAACTAGGAAAATTAAACAAAAGGTTATTTAATTTTTTTACTGTTTTTATATTGATTACCAATATACTATTAATTAACTATCCTGAAGAAAGATACGATTAGCAACCGAAACGTTGATAGTTCCTGAGGGTTTATAAACTTTTATTTACTACTCTAAATGCTGGGACTTCTTTTCTAAAGAATAATATAACAATCGGTAATGTCTCAATTGGTATTTACTATAATCGCAGTAAAGCAAAAATAAAGATTATAATTGGACCGTTTATTTTGAAAGTGGTGTAAGTCCTTTTTCAAATGTTTCGAGAAAATAAAAGGTTAACATATCTGTTTATTAAAAAATCTATTAACCGATCAATTTTCAATTGTACAACATGGGAATTTTTTAACAAATTTACCACTAGCTATTTATACATAGAAAATTTACATTAATTTAAGCATAAATTATGTGATATCTCATTTTTTTAAAAAATTAACTTACACCACTTTCAAAATAAACGGTCCAATTCTAGATTTTCAATTACTATAAAATTTGTATGTAATAAAAATAGTACTAGAAAAAATAACATTTATACGATATTGGTACAGTAGTACATCGCTAACGTCTTCTAAAATGCATGAATACTTTATCACAAACTCTCGTTATACAGTGAAGGTCAATATTAAAGCACTACTATATGCGTTTGCTCATGTGATTATTTCATTGTTTAAAAAAAAAAATATGAAAAGTTTTTAATCGAAACTCGTCATTCAAACTTAGAATAAATAAATCTCCACCTATTTATATAAAAACAATGAAAAAACACATTGGGGCGTTTTAATATTTACCTTCACCCTCTTATTGATTTCCTTGTTGTGTCTTAACATTGGTCATCATGCTTACACAATCACTTCACAAAAAAAAAAATCTGGTGTGACTGGCGCACAGCACACAACTTTCTCTTACCCTTCGGTAAGAGAAAGTTGTGCACCGTGCTGGTCACACCAGATTTTTTGTGTCGAGATATATTTAGTTTCCCATAGCACCTTAGTTTCAAACTTGCATTTTAAATGTTGGCTGCTTGAAATATACTATGGTTATTTTTCAAAATTTTAATCTCATATTTGGACATTTTATACACAATAGAGAATCCTAAATAAATACAAAATTTCATAAGAATTGGAAAAAAATTTTTAAATGCGTAAAAAGTTCCAAAGGGGACCCCCTTTTGATTCGAAATTAACATACAAATCCCTATAGGAAATTAACATTAGGCCTATGAGAGAAGGCGGAGAGACAGACGATAATGTTTGCAAGTGAGAGAGAGAGATATATATATGTTTTCTCCTAAGCAATTAAAGACACAAATAAAATAAAAATAAATGGGAATTTAAATAATAATTGATTTTTTAATCTAATAAAAAGAAAAAGATTTAAATTCCGTTACCATGGCAACCAGTTCTATCTTTCCTATGAAGAACAAGAGTAAAGTGGTCTTCATAAGATTTCAACGGCAAAATGAGAATATACATTTTAAAGAGCATCTAAAAAATAGTTAATTTATGAATTTTAAAAAAAATCCTTGGAGGGAATTTTGAGAAAATCGAAAAAAACTGAAAAAGTACATCAGTAAAGTACTAGTACTTTTTGGCCGATTTTGTTCAAAAGCTTATTTTGAGATTCTTCAAAGGTACTTAAGTTAAATATAAAATTTCAACCCGGTAGCTCAACTCCTTCATGCTAAAAATCTGTCCACACACACACACACACACACACACAGACACACACACACACACACACACAGACCAATTTTCGGGACCCACTTTTTTGGACTCAGGGGACCTCAAAACATGTATATCCATCAAAATCTGGACATCGAATTTTTGACATGATCGCAATACTTTCTCTCTCTATATATTTCATATATAGGGTATGAGAAAGTAAAAACATGACTTGATATGACGTAGTCTCTTGTGGTGCCAGGATTTTTCTATAGAAAAAAAAAGTATTGATAAAAAAATCTATTGATTACCGCATTGACATTAGTATTATACAGATTCATAAAGTACCAAGAAACTCTTTTCATGAAAGTGATATCAGACTCTCAGATAGAGATGGGCAAAATTCACTAAAATTCATTCAGATTTTCAAAATTTGGATCTAAATCCAGCTAAAAATCGAATTTTAAATCTTATTTTTGGGTCCGATCCTTTTATCCAAATACTTTCATTCGATCTTTTTTTTGGGAAAGTTTTTTCCTCCTAATCAAAATCGAAACGTTATCGTTAAGAGAGGAAATCTTCCCCTTTTTTAAAATCCTTTTTTTTAAGATATTAAATCTCTTTACGAATGGATTCAGCTCCGGTCCTAGATTCTTAGAGAGAATTTGAATTTTAATCCAAATCCTAATTTCTTCTTGTATGATGTATGCTTTTGATTCTAAATCCATGATCCAGGATTTAAATTCAAACTAATCGCGATCCTGTTCATCCCTGATCAGATAAGAACTAACGAAATTTTTTATTATCCGTTCAAAAGCTCCAAGTCACTTTGTATATTTATAATAGACTCTCCACCTCCTTTCTTTTCATTAATGACTAAAAAATTTACATTCGCGACTCTTTTTTTCTGGATTTTATTTCTTAACCATTTATTCATTTTATGCTAATGTACTTAAATTTTATTTTACAAAAATGTCAATTTTTTTTTTCTAATTAAAAAGTGTAGGTATAATTCCCATGCTCTCTCTATATAGCTATTTGTTAAGAATTGACATTGATATTTTTTTCAATAAATAAAGAAATAAAAATGAACTCGAGTGCAATATTGAACCCACGCCTTTGAAGACGGAAATGCATTTCATAACGTTCTAAGATTAATATGATTGAATATTAAATTGAAGAAAAGAATTGATTAAAATACACTCGCCTCGTATTGGGATGAAGAATAATTGAACTGTCAAATCCGGAGGGTGAGAAATTCAAGGTGAATATACTGTATAAGGTGATTTAAAGGTCGATCAACCGAGAGGGCTTACAAACACTTAGCACCTTAAATAAATTAGGTTCTTACAATAGTGATGGTCATTTTTAAACTTGGAACACTAAAAACTTACAAAGCATCTCATCATTCATATCTACTATAAAAAGTAATTTCAGATATTGGGGAACATTAATTCTTTATATTTAAAAAAAAGAAAATTACTGCATATTTTAAAGTTTTTCACAGTTGTGGTTATTTAATAAAAATTCTTGTATGGTTTATTTCTATAAGTTTCTGCCACTCATTCTTGTCTTTTTCTTTATTATGTTTTGGTATACAGGCATATTTATTTACACTATTTGGCAATCAAATGTTTAAGTATTTTTACTTTCTCTTACCCTATACCGGTATATATAATATATGAAATATATAGAGAGAGAAAGTATTGCGATCTTGTCAAAAATTCGATATCAAGATTTTTAATCTTGAATTTGAATCTACCGTATTGTCGGAATATTGTCGGAATCTTCCCTTTTTTTTTTTTTTAAAAATAATTAAATAATTTTTTTTAAGATATTAAATCTCTTTGCGAATGGATTCTGTTCCGGTCCTAGATTCTTAGAGAGAATTTGGATTTTAATCCAAGTCCTAAATTCTTCTTTAATCGTCGTATATGTCTTTTGAATTCATGAAGATTTTCTTGTGTAGTATTATTTTCAGATATTCGGAAATAAAATAATATAAAGCAATCTTATGTTATTTATTTTTAGAAATTTTATTAAGATCTGATGCAATTTTTTAACTTTTTCTATCCATACAGCGGACCATCATCGGCCCCAAAAATGTTTTTAGACACTACAAACAAAGGAAATACCAAAACTCATCATGATCATCAATGCATATTAATATCATGATTATATTTTATTTTTTAATTCCATATATGAATGATTTATAATTCCGCCGACCCCGCACCGCGGGAATAAAAAGGGCGAGGACAGAAGAAGAATGTTTTTATAATTACAAAAAAACAGTTTATAATCAGTTAGGTTTGTAATAAGGTTCTGATGATGATTATCATCGAAATGTACATAAACCAAATAAAACTTTTTTTTTTTTTTTTTTTAATAAACTTAGTGTTTATTTTTAATTATTATTAAATTATTTTAATTTAAAAAAATCAGTATTTGAATTTTTAAATTATCTTAAATCCGTGATTGACCAATTACATCGAATTAATTTATTCTTACATATATGGAATTGTAAAAAGAAAAAGTATAATAATGTTAAGCTTATTAATATGTATGGATGTTGTTAATGAGTTCTGCTGTTTTCTTTGTTTGAAGTGTCTAAAAACATTTTTAGTCCTGTTGATTGGTTTCTGTATGGACCGAAATTGCATCAGTTAAAATTACCGATAATAATTATTGCTTGATATTTATTTATTATTTCCTAATATCTGAAAACAATACTACAAAAGAAAACATTCAAGCGATATAGACCCTACTGAATATTACTTTAGCTGTTTCTACTAAATAATTAAATATATGTCGACATAAAAATTTGGTATAGCACATTAGCTTCGCTAATTAAAAGTTGTGTTCTGTGCTTGTCACAGCAGATTTTTTTATTTTGAGATACACTCTAAAAATCTACACCCTCTTCAGCGGCATAACTAGCCTTTGAGGGCGGAGGGGGCGAAGCTCAACTGGGGCGCCGTTTTTCGTTCGACTTTTTTTTTAGTATTCGAATCTCGTTCGATCTTTTTTTTGTAATTTTTCTCCGTATTTGTGATATAAAATGAATTTATCATGAAATTTCAAAAAGAAAAGCCGGAAATCCGGATGCGCGAGGGGTGCCAAAAGCTGGGGCGGGGGGGGGGGGGGCGAGCGTCCCCCTTCGCCCCCACCTGGATACGCTACTGACCCTCTTCCCACTAACCA
Organism: Euborellia annulipes; assembly: GCA_023213315.1. NCBI lineage: Eukaryota > Metazoa > Arthropoda > Insecta > Dermaptera > Anisolabididae > Euborellia > Euborellia annulipes. The sequence continues at coordinate 5,918 of JAKCPI010026798.1, read as the reverse complement.
CCTAACAGATTGTCGAACACTACAATACTTCCGCTTAAAAATAAAATTTACATCTTGATTTCAAAATTTCACTTTAAAAGTTAAATGATTTCTTGGCCTTTACATATTCAAAGACATTTTTTGAATTAATCATATAAAATAATTACATAACACCCTGTCTGGCTGTCTTCGATACTAAATTAAGTTGCAAAAACTTCTTCCTATATTCAACTTCAAGTGGATAATAATTTTTCATTCACTTAATAACAATTGATGATTAATTAATCAAATTTTTGTGTAGTTGTCAATTTTTTTTTTTTTTTTTTTTAATTTAAATTTCCCTTCTTCCATGAGGTAATGCAAAAAACATCTTCAACTTAAGTAAGTATTCAGTGAGCATCTTCAGCCTTGAATTTTAAAATTTACACATATTTTTTTTTTCATTGATAGGTCAATCGTTTACTGGTTAGATAAACCGTAGCATGTCAACCTTGACAGGCTATTAATAGGGTCCATGTCATACCTTGACACTTGATGCTGGCAATTATATTCTCATTTAAAAATCTCTCTAAATGTGGATTTCGAAATTGAAATCGATTTTTCGTATGAGTCATTACTGGCTACATCTGATCTCTTTTTTCTTTTGTTTTTCTTACATAAGGAAGTTGCTCATAAAGGTGAATCAATTTTTGATGAGTCTTGAACTTGTTTAGAGTTGTTATATTATTATTACGATAGGGATAATAATTCTGGTATCTGATGTCAGAATTGTTTTGCATTTTATAATTATTTAATTGAAAGGAACCTTCACAGATAATAAATTATCTTTGGAATTCACACTTTTTTATTTAAATATTTTTTTCCCCAAAGTTACACCGATATCTAAAATTCCTTCTCTTGGGTCTTAATTACATATTCTACATTTTTACTTTAAAAGAAGAAATTGTTGGCCGAGTGATAGTCAACAGGAGCAGGAGGACGTAGGCAGCAAGTATAGAATAAAAGATCTTATTTAAATTTCGTCGACGTTTAGTGAACCCATTCTCAAGACGATAAATTGTTAATGTTGCTTAGGTGAATACATTGCAGTCCATACAAAATATAATATAAATATACCAGTATATATAGCTACCATTAAATGACAATTGTTGGTGTAAGAGAAGGTAGTAGTAGGTGTCTGGGCTGTATTTTTTTTTTTTTTTTTTTTTTTGTTAAATGGGCCCGAAACATCAGCACTGGCCAAGATTGAAAGACTGCGATCCCGAAACGTCGTCGAAATTTATATAAAATTTTTTATTCCATGCCTACGTCCTTCTGCTCCTGTTCATTTTATTTACTTTCTCTTACCTATATATGTTAATATATAGAGAGAAAGTATTGGATTCAGGTCCAAAATTCGATGTCGATGATTTTGATGTTCCCTGAATCCAAAAAAGTGGTTTTCGCAACATGGTCTGTGTGTGTGAACAAAATATATCAAGAACCAAAAGAGCCATGAGATTGAAATTTTATATTTAAGTTAGTCACTCCCCTGGGACGTAACACGAAGCTTTTGAACAAAATCGGCCAAAGAGTACTAGTACTTTACTGATGTAATTTTACACTTTTTTTCGATTTTCCCAAAATTCGCTCCAACGATTTTGATTAAAATTCAAATATCAATTATTTTTAAGATGCTCTTTAAAACATATATTCTCATTTTGTCCTTCTCAAGTTTATAAATTTGACATCTTTAATTCTAATATATCGGAGGAAACTAAACGTATATGACACAAAAAATCTGGTGTGACAAACACAGAACACCACTTTCTCTTACTAAAGGTAAGAGAAAGTTGTGTGCTGTGCGACCAGTTTTACTTTATATTATGTTTATATGTTAATACAGATATTTAGAAAGATAGTGACAAAAATCTATGTCGAGATTTTAGTGGATATACACGTTTTTAGGGTCCTAGGGGCTTCTGCAAAATCGTCTATTTGTATGTGTGTGTGTCTATGAAGGAAATATCATAAGAACGAAAAGAGCTACGATGCTGAAATTTTGATTTTTAATTTATGCTCCCGAGCATGTAAAACCTAGCTTTTGAATAAAATCGCTCAAGAGTAAACTAGTACTTTAAGTTTTATTGTCTCGATTTTCTCAAAATCGACACTTTAAATAAAATTTAAATTAAAGAAAGAATTCGAATCAAAAAGGAAAAATAAAAATAAGTAGGTAGATTCAGAAATTGCCACCTACGTATCATAAAACAGTTCATCCCAAGGACAGTAGAAATTACCTATGATGTGAGAAATAATAAATTTAATGCAACAGAAAAATCTAAATTTAATATACACATATCTCCCATTATTTAGAAAAAAAAAAACTATTATTATTTCTTAATATATATTTTGTACAAAATCGTCCTTGATTCAGGAAAAAAAAAAAAACAAGCCTCCTCCTAAAATTTTCGATAACCTTATAAACTCTGATTAAATTAATTTCTAATAGCCATCTCTCTTCCCATTAATGCCTTTATAATGTTCTTGAAACAAATTACTCGAATGATATTTGAGAATTTTACTATTCATGTCCACCTTCACAAAATATATATTTGGCGTGTTCTTAGAAAATGTCAACTCTTCAGATTGGAATAATAAGTATTAATTGATTTCAAGGTGTGTCTTAAATTTATTAATAATGGATGATATATATCGGGTGTTTCTTTTTGATATCTCAGAAGCCACAAATCATTTTAAATTATTTGAGTTTTCCAAAAGTTAACAAGAACTTTATATATCTTGAAAAGGATACCAAAAAACAATTATATTTGAATTTCCCTTTACTTAGGCCCATATGAATTTTATATTATGAGAATTGTAGCTTTGGATGAATGAAATCGCTGTCAGATTCGTAAAAAAAAAAAATTTCATTTGAAAAGATCGTCGGGATAATCATGGGTTGTGTTGAAATAAATCTGCGTGGGTGTGGGGCAAGAAGGGAATCAAAGGGGCCAGGGGCTGGACAACACCGGACTGTTCGCGCCTTCAGCACGAACTCACAAACTCTAATCATAGAGATTAGGTTGTTCTCTTAACGAGACTAACTTGCATGACACTCGGATTTCCAGTTATGATCGACATTCCATTATAAACAATGAAATAGAAGGAAAAAATGAGCTTGTTTGGAATTTGGAAGATAATTTAATTATTAAATACTAATAGTTCATACTCTTATTATATTAATGAGGAAATAATTAGTCCAGTTGATAGTGCATCTGAGGCCATTTTGAGTGCCTTTCCACAAAAATTAAATATCTTTAATATTGTGTTAGACATTGAATGCATGTATATAATGAGAGCAAATAACTCATTCAATCAAAATTGTCAAATTATTATTCAAATAAATTTATTACAATATCAACAAGTAATTTTTATTAGAGAAAGAATTTGACCCTCACCCGAAATTTATTTAGCATTTTATTTTCTCTTCTTTTTTTTTTTTTTTTAATCTTTTTGACATTTGAGGATTTAAACGATACTTGAGTTTTTTATTTCTGCTGGCTGCCTTCCTCTTCACGTCGCTCCCATCTTCAGGACGAAATAATTGTCGCAAACGAGATGGAGAATTTTATAATGTATACACAACAACTATTATTAACAAAACGTATGTTGCGCAAAGTATTTAGCTTGCACACCTGAACAGCCTAATTAATACATCATACAATTGCTATTTTGTTAAATACTATGCGCAAAATACGTTTTGTTAATAACAGTTGTGTATACCGGTACATTATAAATGTCTCCATCTCTTTTGCGACAATTATTTCGACCTGAAGATGGGAGCGACGCGCTCCCGAAACGTCGACGAATTAATATAAAAGTTTTTTTATTTCTACTGGCTGCCTTCCTCATTGAGCTCCTTAGTCAATCATCCCCACAGGCCTCTCTATTCTTCTTTAAACGATACTTCTAGCTCTATAATAAGGCAGGCCTCATTTTAGGCGAGATCACCAAAAAAAGAGCAATTCCTCATTCTCTATTTTTCAAGGGTAATTTATATACTTTTATTTCAAAGATTGAATGATAAATAAATATTCTTTCATTTTTTTTCGAGTTGTCCCCTTTCGTGAGCTCCACTCTCCGAGCTTTTTTTTCATGCCGACTCTTTGAGTGGCTCGTTAAAATGCGAGCAAAACTTATTAAAATTAGCAAGCATACTCTCTCTCTTTGAGGATAATTGGCGAGGAGGAGCAGGTCCTCCCACGCAGACTCCTGGCAGGTGCTTTTCAGTTTCTACCTGATTGGGGGAGAGGAGGGGGGGGGGATTTATTGGAATGGCTTATTAGCAGCCAAAGCACCTTGTGTTTATTTGGACTCGAAATCTGGATTAGATTGCTAGTCGTGACGAGATCCAACTGAAATTAGACATTTTCACCTTGGAGCCCCGAAGAAATTATCACATTTCTCTTGTGAGCTCAATAAATAAACAAACAAAGTGATTATTTTAAATAACACTGCATTAAGTTTTAAGGAAATTAATAAATGGCCTTATTTATTTTTTTTAATTGAAATGATTATTAACATTAACACTTTCATATTTATCATTATATGAAATAAAAAAAAAGATGGTTCATTATCGAATGAGGGATCTTGGAAAGGCCATTTCTCTTATGTCATTTGAACCGAGTTAAAAGGATCCAAGTCATTTGACATACCTATAATTTTTAATAAGTGGAGTATTTAAAAAGGATGATGAAAGTTCTCAAAACTTGATAAAGTAAAAATTTATTTCTACTTTCTGAACATGTTGCAGCAGCCTTCCCCAAAATGGAGCAATTAATAGGATTGTTGTATACATATATAAATTTATCGGTGACGAAACCAGGGGGTGTGAGCGTCTCCTGGGTGAGAAAAAAAGAAGCCTCTTTCTCGATTAGAGATGTAATTTTTTGGTAACCGTTTGCTTTGGTTGAAATATTTTAATTAGATAAAATTTATTAAAAACACTTGGTGATATGTTTCAATATATTTTTTTATTGTATAGATACTTCATACGAATTTTGACACTCGTTGTGCCTTCTTGAGAAATAATATAAATATTATGTAGTATGGTTAGAGCCGATTTTCAGAAAATAGAAAAAAACATCGATAAGTACATTAGTAAAATACTAGCTAGCACTCTTTGATCGATTTTATTCAAAGAACTTAAGTATAAAATTTGGGTATCTAGAGTTTTTTCGTTTTTGTGTAATTCCCGTAACCCATATTTTTTGATATTTCACTTGAAACTCATTAAATCTAACGTGAAAAAATCCTAAATTCCCTGAAGATCTTTTCCTAAAATATCAAAACATTTACATAAATTTCTATGAAAGAGATTTTATTGCTTTTTTTTTTTTTTTCCTTAAAATTGCCATTAAAAGAGGCGATTCCTTATTAGCGTGAAATTGACTTGTTTTCACAATAAATTTAATAAATTTCAAGTGAAATTTCAAAAAATGTTCTTTAACAAAATAACTCAAAAACGAAAAATCTTACGATACTCAAATTTTATACTTAAGCTAAGTACACTCATGTCGCACGCTTCTCAAGAAATTTTAATAAAATCGGTCACAAAGTACTACTACTTTACTAATGTACTTTTTTCATTTTTTTTTTTTTTTTTAATTAACTCCTTAACAATTTTCAATATCAGTTAGTGTTTTTAATTAATTTTACCCAAATTTTCTGGCTTTTAATTGCTTCATTCTGAAAATTTTAACTTGTTTTAAATTTTTTTTTTTTTTTTTTTGGTCTTTTCGGCATCTGATTTGTTGTGGGCAAGGCCACCTGCCTATTGGGAAAAAAAATTTCAAGAAATTATCCCACCAATAGTACTTAAATATTTTATAGACAACTTTAAATTTAGGTTTGTGAGGTGAAACATTCCTATCTAAATAGAAAAGGAATTTATATTA